>MU224832.1:620444-668775 GCA_018584345.1 Thuja plicata | reverse complement strand
TGGCCTCATAAGACTTGGTCTCATGACCACATGTCTTCTCCTACACTAAGTCAAGAAGCAATCCCTATTCCTAAGGAGCTTCTCAAGCCACCTCAAAGAGTCCAAGGTGACTCATGGGACACTTGTAACAAGAGTCCTCATGAGGAAAAAGTCCTTCCTCCTTCCTCTCAATGGTCTTTGTGAGACACTTGACACGTGTCTTTCCCTTCCACCTTCTTCTCCTTTATGTTAATGTAGGAGGAACATCCTCCCTATTTTTCCTTTCACATTCCAACTACATCCTCCTTTCTCTCAACCCCTCAACCAAGTTAATATAAGCCCTAGGATCTTCCACCTTTCAATCTCCACCCTAGGATTGTGCCACCTAGGCTTGGGTCCTCCAAAATCCTATAAAAGGAGCCACATTCTCCCTTTGTGGGATAATAGAGAATAGTCAATAGTAACTTTCAAGCATTCAAGCATTCTAGAGATCAAGCAATCAAGAATCCAAGCATCTAGGCAAGCAATTGAAGTTGTTTTCATACCATTCCATTATCCATTAGTTGCATAATCAAGCTTTAGGCCATCTTGCATACAAATCCACTCAATCTCCACACTTTGGTGACATCTTGGGCAAGGAGCTTCAATTGGAAATTTGAGAGCTCAACACATCCAAGAAATCAAGGCTAGGAGGACAATGGAGACAAGCTACGATGGGTAAGTGAAGGTAAACTTGTTTTAGTTTCATTTGATCATTTGTAATCTTCATTGTGTTGCATTTAGATAGATTTATTAACTTTTCAATAGTAGTATTTCATTTATAACTATAGACATCTAATTTGCATACAGGTGATCAAACAATTTACCTATTCCCTAGTTTCTAAGCATAGAATGAAAATATTTGCTTGTAGAATCAAGTACACACTCACATGCTAATCAGAATATGACCATCACCAAGCACACACTGGCTCCATTCATGATGTCATATTAGCCAAATCCAAATGCAAGTGAGGGCACAAAATGATGAGTATCTTGGGGAAATTACTATTTGCCTTGCACAAATATTATCACCCTTTCAGAGATAAACTGGTTTTGTTTGACTACAAGTGTTTATTATGCTGGGGCATCCATTTGCAACTGTCTCCCATAGAATTGCACAAGGAAAAATTGAGGCATCTAGCCCTATGAGTACACAAATGTGTGTATTCTCGCAAGAAAGATTCAAGCGGCTCCACTCTACACACACTCAAGCATGTTCAAGGAATGATGTCAAAATTCTAGGAACAAAACTGATTACATCTTCTGAGGATTTGGCCTACAAGGAATCATATTGATTATGGTGAGTTGGAAGGGTTGGCATAAACCTGTCCTCACTTGGGTCATCCCAGGAGATTATTTCCTCAACCGACAGGCCCTCTAATGTTCATACTCTCCTATTCCATGTCATTTTCTCCCATAAACACACCAAACAAGTTCATTTCCTCAAACTACTTCATTCAAAACTCAATCTCCCATGATGAGTCTTTGATTCCTCCACTTGGAAAGAGGACAAAATCCTCTAGTGAGACTAAGAAGCAAGCTTAAGTTTGACTTTAAGTTCCATTTTTAAGAAATCACAAAGCATTTGAAAATAAAATTTGTGTTGTTAAATTTCCCTAAATTAGGTGATTTGTTTGTTCATTTACTTTTCCCAAAATTAAAATATGAATTTGCTTTGTTCAATTTTTCCACAAGATTTAATGATTTGATTGTTCAATTACTATCCCAAAAAGAATTATACAATGTCCTTGTTCATATAACCAGAAGATTTAATGCTTTTATTGTTCAATTATTATCCCCAAAAGAATTATACAATGTGAGTTTGCCTTATTCAATTTTTCTCCAATTTTGTCTCAAATCCTAAATTGACTTTTGAGTTTCTGATTTTCCTTAAAGGAAAAGAGCATAATCCTCTGGTTAATTTAGTAATTGATTGGAAAATATACTTAGTTTTAAATCTTTGAACAAATGAAATCAAATTGGACAATCCTACAACCTGTAAAACCACAAGTTAGTAGTTACTTTCCACCTTTTTTGAGAAAAAAGGCTCTGACAACAACCTGCAATCAATAGTTAAGTTGTTTAAAGGACAAAAACATACACGGTCACAAGATTAGTTGTTAGACATTTCAATTTGAAAATAAAATAACCAGATGTGATTACCTTTCCTATATGCAATCCTAGATATCATGTATGCGAGGCCCTTTCTTGAATGATATGCTTTGCACAAAAGGCGATACAAAATCTTACCATATACGATCCTTTACCAGATGCGATGTAGAAATCACCAAATGTGAGTTTAGAAACCTAGGATGCAATCTGATTTCTCGTATGCGAGGCCCTT
This sequence comes from Thuja plicata, assembly GCA_018584345.1. NCBI lineage: Eukaryota > Viridiplantae > Streptophyta > Pinopsida > Cupressales > Cupressaceae > Thuja > Thuja plicata. Next base: position 666,413 of record MU224832.1, on the reverse strand, counting down.
TCCCAAATGCGAGCCTAGATCAATAAAAGGCAACTCTAGACCTAGAAATAGAGAACCAAAATCAGTAAAAAATGAGGTAAAATCTGAGGATTTGCCCCACAGTGGGCGCCAAAAATGTGTGTATATTTTGTGGATCTTCTAGCTACAACACAACAGTTCAATATGTCATTGCATTAGTGAAATAAACATGTAAATCAAGGGAAAAGCACACAAATATCACTAAATTTGACATATTGCTCCCTATCTAAGAATAGTTTGAAGAATGCTATAATTTGCCCTTAGATTATGCATTAATCAGTGACATATTCATGCTTAGAATGGAATATTTAAAGGATTTAAGCTGAAATGTTCAAGAAAAGTTCATTTTAAAGCTCCAAATGAAAGATTATGACAATTTCTAAGAAAGTTGAGCTAAAATGCAATAGAAATCTCTAAGAATATGAGCAACATAAGTTTGTAATTGAAATTCTAGAATTAGGGGCAGCATAAGGATGCTTTCAAATTTTAAGATTATGGGCCCATTGAGCTCAAAATTCATTCTATTTATTGAATAATTTGAGGAATGAGAGGTTAGGATTGAAAGTTGAAGAGAGGTGGAGATTGAATCTTTGGTGATCCATGTGAGGTGATCCAAGTGATTTAACTCCCATTGGCTAGGGAATTGACTTTCCCTTTTGCAAGTGAGGAGTTGTAATTAAGATTTATTTAAATTCCTTTAATTAATTACTTTATCCATGTATTTGATTGTTTTTTATTTAATTGATTTGATTTGATTTAATTGGATAAGAAAATTAATGTAATTTAATGATTAGATCACTTAGGAGATTAAATTTGATTTAAATGAATTATGTCAATTAGTTGAAGAATTGTCTTGACATAATTAGGGGTATGATCACACTTAGGGAAAATAGGGTCTATGGTCATAGCAGACCAAATTAAGGTGGTTACACCCAAGAAGAAGAGGGGATCAGAGATACTTGCATTGGAAAAGGGTACAATAAGGATTGAGGCTGGTTAGCAGGAGGACCTTCACCTTGAGGAAGGAGAGGTTAACAAAGTGCTTCGATTCCCCTGTATTTTAGTGTATATATGTTTCAGCCTTTGACCCTCTATAAACTCATGTATATCTCTTGTATATCCTTCCATCCTTGATGAGCTTGTCGAGCCCCATCATTTCTTGCATCATTTTTTTGAGCTCGTCGAGAGGGAGTCACCACGGCTCAAACTTCGCACCTCACTGGTTCGAGCCATGGAGGATTTCTCTCTCCTATATCATGTCACCTTAATGGAAGGATTAATTTCCCATGAGTCAGCATTTAAACCCCATCCCATCTGGTATTCAATTTTCCCTTATGTCATCCCGCTTGTCACCATTAATGACATTTACGTTGCCTGTCACATGACCACATGACAACCTAGGTCAGCCGAGTATGGTTTCCTACTGGTCAGATCAATACGGTAATGACTAGGTCTTCGGTTACTCCGAGTCCCGAGGAGTCCCTTGTCTTTCATTTCCTCCTGTCACTTAGTTTAACACCCCAGAATCTAACTCATGTCTATTTTAAGTATTCCAAATTTTTTGATATGTGCTAACACATATTAGATCGGTGCAGGGTGGCGACGAATTCCCCAGAGTTTCTAATGTTCTTTTTATATGTTCTAACGATTCTCCAGTCTTGTAGGTTGTGGATAGTTGATCAAGATATCTAAGGTAATCACTCCTCCTGATAGCTCGGAGCTACCTACCACCTCCACTCAGGTGGCTACAAAAACAAAGGCTGAAAAGATGCTAGCAAAGTTGCCACTCACCTCCAAGTACCCAAAGGAGGGCGTCCTCATGGGATCCAAGGTGGATTCTAAGGTCCAAGAAATAATAGACACAGAGCCTAGACTTTGGGCTAAAATGCAAGGTTTGATCCAGGCCATCTACAGGTTGAAGGCCGACGGAGACAGTATGGCTACTCATTTGGCTGCCTCCAGCATTATAAAAGCCACCAAATTTCCTTGTTCGGTGCAATCACCAAAATTAATATGACAACTGGAAGTACTGTATAATGCCCCTACTCAGACAGTTCTGCTCGCTGATCCTCAACCATTACAATATCCAACAACAATTGTCACCCTGGATGCAACAAATTTTGCTTCAGGGCTGGGGAACCCGCAGTTCAAGGGGTTCACCATCATCAACCGATCCAAATCATTGAAGGAGTTTGAGGAAGCTGAGCTTGTATCCTGACAATATCTCAATAGTCAGTGGCTGAAGTCCCCAAAGAGGGACTATAAAAGGATGAAGTTGGAAATTCCCCGTGGGGATTTCAAATAGCCCATTTAGGTGGGCATTATATTCTTATGCAGGATCTTCAGATTGCCCATGCCTAGGATTTCTCAGCGTGGATGTACTAATTTCTTTACTACATCACCAAACGCAACCAGACCTTCAACTGGGTGGCCATTATAGCCAACCATGTGGACACACAGTTGAAGGCCATCGTCCAGAGTTCCAAGTTCTACATGACATCTTATGTGCTATGGGCACTAGCCCAACAAAGACTAGATTTTCTAGGTTTGGTAACAGTTGGTGAACTTGGGAACAACCAGGCCAGTCGACCCCATGGGATCATTATCTCCAAGTACAATGGGAACTCAGTTTCCTAAATTTCTATCGGGTAAATGATGCTTTCATTTACCTTAATAACCTAACACTTACCTAAGTTTCCAGGTATCGATTATCACAAGAGGCAATTAACTTGGTCAACACCTACAACCACTATTTCATTCAGTTCCAACACAACACCTACATTTGGGTGACCGGCTTCTCTGGGAAGCCCAATCTTCATCCTCGGTATTGTGGGGATAGAATCATTCTTTTGGAGTTATGCCGGTAGATGATGGACCTACACGCCTTCTTCACATTGAAGAAGGTCATCAACGTCCCATTCCCATTTTTGTGCGGGAATTATACGTACAGCCTTGCCGCAGCAAGGGAGGCATATAATAAATTGAAGAGCCTGGGACTGGTGGAATTCCACCATGCCAGAAAGAACCATGATCCTCTAGGAAAGATTGCCACATCACTTCCCTCGGCATCCCCGCTGCACGAAGAAGATATTGAAGATTTTTGGGCAGACTGTCAGGACAGTTTTGATCTCTAGGCCCGTAAACATTCATGCATTCCCAAAGGACTCATGAAGGTGCTTGACCTTCAGACTTTTCTAAAGGGTTTTTTAGATGATGGGCTGTTAGAAGACCCAACATAGAGGGGACAAGGATTGGACAAGCTGGATCTCCCTCCGATGGATTGGGCCACCCCAGAAGACTTGATAATTGAGGGAGTATGCCATCCTATTTTGGAGGTGAGTCACTGATATTTTGCTCGGGTGTGTCCCAAAAGCACCCAGAAGGGATCAATTGTCCGAAGGTTTTCTTCATCTTCTGCTACTGCCGTCGGACCTAGCACAAGTAAAGGGAAAGAAAAAGAGGGCGCCCCAGCTAAGGTACCTCCCCAAGGTCCCACTCCCCTAATGGTACAACTAAAATAGAAAATGGAGTTGGCAAGGTTGGCCAGCCAGTAGATAAGCACACAAATATCCTCTGGTCTCCTTGTAACTCCAATGGCATATGATCACCCAGCGGGATCCCCGTCGTTGGCTGTGATGATGAGTAGACAAACTTTCGCTGAGGTGGAGTCTACCAATATTTTGGAGACTGGGTTCCCACAGCTAAGAAAGAAGAAGAAAAAGGTGACCCCCACCCCAAGCACAACCGCTAGCCCTAGTATGCCATATATGCCTCCAATTGACATCAATTTAGATTCCCCTAAACTTGAAGAGGTCCCTGATAGCCCTCCCCACACTACGGGTTTGATGATGTCTTCAAGACAAATGAGTTCATGAATTTGCAGGAGGATATTGGTCACATGGTTGAAGAAATTACTGCTTAAGATAAAGACGAGATCCCCACAAAAAAGGAAGTCTTGGAAGAAGAAGTTGCATCAGAACAGGAGGCCCGGGATGAGACACACAAGGAGCCTGAGTGGGATAAAACACCGGTCCAAGAGGTCGAAGATATACCAAGGCAAACCACCAATGTGAAACTGATGGTTGGGGAACCCGGACCCACAGGATCAACCATACCCCCGATCATCACGCTCCAAATGCCTTTGGTTACTCTAGGTGACCAAACACCCCAGAGCACATTTGGTGAAGTAGTAAAGGCGATCACATTGTTAAACTTTGGCTAGAAACCTCACCCACCTCTAGAAGATGTTCTAATGGAGGAAAATGCTCCAGCAAATGAGGCCGAAGAACAGCAGCAACAGAATGACCTGGAAGTCCCAGAAAATGTAAATATTGGATCAAATGATGCTGGGAGGGATGAGGGAGTCCGAAAAGATACAGGTGGTATGGATGTCAGAGAAGAAGTTCCAGATATCACAAAGGAGAACACCGACACAGCAGTGAATACTGAGGCCTCTAACAAATAGGAGAAGGAACAGGAATAGGAAAGAGAAAAAGAGCCCAATGACACTGAACATTTTAGGAACGCAACACCGTGTTCCAAAGACAATGTAGATACTTAGGGCCTAACTGCAAAATTGCCCCAGCTGCCCCAATGGTTGGTGGAATCAAGAAAGAGGAAAGCCCTGGTGGTAGAGACAAGAGTTCCACTCTCCTTGGATGAGATGATGGCCCGCAACATAGAGGCCCAGAAGCCTAAGAAGGCATAGATAGTCCATACCCTCCGGACTGGTCCCACAAGAAGCACAGTTGCGACCATCACAACACGTCCTCTAGATGAAGATGCAGCGGCCATAAGGCCTGAACATTACACTGTTACGGAAGTGGCACTGGGGAGAAGAGACAAGTAGGGTGAACTAGACCTACTGAGAGAGGCCACCAGGGCAGTGGAGGCCTAGTACGCTAAACAGGGCCATAATTTGAAGGAGGAAAGAGAAACTAATGCTAATATCCTCACACTTCTGGTGGAACTTACATAGCCTCTGGCCGAGGTCCACCCAGAAGCTTATACCTCTAGATTTCCACTTGCATAGGGCGATGTGGATTCTCTAAGGGCCATGAAAAAGAAGGCCCAGGCCGTAGATGGGTGGATCACCAAGAAAATAGTTTCTGTAAGGCAATTTTTAGTGGTGTCACTCTCAGATCTTTATCAGATCCACCTTCTCCTCGGTCAGGCAAGTGCCTCCATTTCCGTGTGGGAAATGGACTTGAGGAATTATGAAAAATAGAAAGCTGGGTTGGAAGAGGTCTTCGACACTGGAGAAGAGGCTGCCACAGTGGAAGGAATTCTAGGGGATGAAACATATGATTCCCTCTGGGCCCAGCACTCAAGACTTGCCCTCAGGATTGAGGTCTGTAAGGATTCGGTCAAGGCCCTAAAAGATAAGGTAACCACCGTGCAATATCCCTTGGGCCTGTTTGAAGCCTTTGTGGTAAGGGTGTCACAAGTTGACCCCTTCACCACTGGATCATGCACCTTGAAGGATTATTTCCTCAGGCAGTTTGATGAGTTCATGGAGTCTCAGTACCGCGCCCCCAAAGATTTTGATGGCAAGAAGTTGACAAGGTTGTATAAAATGATGCTCCGAATGCATGATGCCATGAAGTTGGTAAATTAGTTCTGGAATGGGGTTGAATAAGTGCAAGAGAGCTTGGAGGTTGTCCATAGCTGGTGGGATAGCATCCAAGGCATAGATGAAGATGGTGTAAGCCAAGTAATGAAAGCTATCAAAAATAGTAAAGGGCAGCAAGGTTCCACGGGTTCCAGAGATAATTCGTAGCAAGGGCAATTTTTATTCATTCATTCTTTCAGAATGCAAGTTCTCGGATCCTAGAATTTTGGATCCTATAGTTTTGTATTCTTTAAGTGACCAATGTCCTGGTTCCCAAGGCCGACTAATCACTTTCAAGGTGGTTAATAAGGATGTCAGAAGGTAGGTGACTCCAGCAGGGTACATCAGCTTGACAAGATGGTTCTGATAGTTGGTCTTCCCAAGGTGCCACCCCAATGTAACACCTAGCACATTGGAGATAGTGAGCCACTCTTCCATTTATGAGGCATGTAGCCTCGATCCCCGGGGGATCAGATTTCTTCTTTTCTCCTTATGACTCCCTTCTCGAGGCTGATTCTTCCACTCCACCTTTCTTGTCTCATTCTTTTGACATGTTAGACCTTTTCCATCTTGATGCCTCTTGTAGTGTGGTGCAGGTAGTATCGACCACCAAAAAGTGTATTATATTGTTTGAGTGTAAAATAAGTTAGGTTAGTTTTATGTCAAAAGCTTGTGTATAAATAATAAGTCTGACCTCATTCCAAGGGTCGGCAAAATTGATAATTTTGCAGTCCATAGCTAATAGCATTTCAATGTCTCTTATTTCTTAGTCGTAGAGCTCAATGCTCCTTGGTTTTAGAAGATTTTAGTAGTTAGATTCTCCCCTGGAGCAGCGATTATTGTATGCACCAGTGTTGGTTGGAAACATGTTAATGAAGAAGGAAGGAATCTCTCAATGATGTTGTTAGCATTTTGATCTCTAGATTAACGATCGTTTGTGCTGTATGTTCTTTATGTCCCTTGCTCTGATATTTTAAGTAGATTAATGACCTTATTTTCCCTCGCTATTGATTAAATATGAGTTGATGGTTTTGTATTTCTTTAGTATTAAGTGTAGTATGTTAGAGCATGGTTGATGTCTTGAATGTTCAGTATAACTATAGGTAGATGGAATACTTCTAACCCTGATCTATCTTTTGAAGTTTATGTGGTAAAGTTAATATGCACTTGTAGGAAACCTAACTCAACAAAATCCCCGGAGAAGATGAGCCAAGATAACCAGCTATCCCCCCAAACAAAATAGTCACACTCCCAACTAAGCTCTCGCACCGTCGAGACCTGACTCTCACGTGCTTGAAGGCCTGGGGAATCTCATTTCCCCAGACAACCTTTACAGGCAAAGTTGGCCGGTACCCCAATACCTGGTAACAACTTACATCTATTGGCAGACTCGGTCATAAAGCCCCGCCAACAAAAACTAGCGCTAGAAGGAGGGCAGGAACTCGTCCCCCTCTGATGATTTAGATTTTACACCACTCGAGGGTTCCCCAAGCCATAGTTTTAGGATTCATACCTTTAGTGGGATTGGATCATTTTCACCAACAAGGTTTGAAAGAGTCCTTAGATTAGCTCCCAATCCTGAAAGGTTTGTTGAACTCGAGCCTCCTGCTCAAAAGAAGAGGACCCCGAAGGGTAGGCCAACCACCATTGTTTGGGGATCTACTAGAGCTCAGAATACCCAAGTTCCCTAGATGACCCCAGGAATTAACGCTCAACCTAGTCAAAATATAACACCCCTGATGGTTGCATATTTCAGCAACATCGGGTCCCCAATGGGAACTTTTCTAGGTGCAACCAATGATCTTCCTGTGCACCCTGAAAAGATTTGTCCCCGATATGAGCACCTAGGCTCATGAACCGCAGAAGAGCATCTGCAGACATACAAAGATGTCATGAACTAATACTGGATCCAACATCAAGACATTGTGACCTGGATGTTACCTCTGTCTTTGGGATAAAAACAAGCTAAATTGGTACCTTAACCTTCCCACCAACTCCATCAATAGTTGGCAGGATATGGAGGACGCCTTCCTGGCTGCCTTCTGTGTACACATGGACCCAACATGGTCCCCCAGCCAGTTCATTTCCATTAGGAAGGAACCGAATGAGCCCCTTGTAGCATTTAATCACCGGTTCCAACGCACCTTAAAGCGGTGCATGAGTCCCTTCATCCCATCCACGGATGTAACCATCCAAACCTATCTTAACACGATGGACCCTTTCGTTGCCACTCTGCTCTAGAGAACTACCACCCCTAATGACTGGGATACTTTGGTGAAAGTTTACAACCTAGCCTTGGAGTTGTCTCGTGGTCTTAACAAATCTCTGGGTGGGATTGGGCAGAGCATGCCCTTTAACATGATACCTGACAAAACTTCCTACGTCGGGGGATATAACCCTAATTAGGAAATGGGTGCCCCTGCGATGACCATGAATCCCCCACCACCGTCGACAGACCAACAAGCCTGACACGTATATCCATATCAAACATAGACAATACCGGGTCTAGAATTTGTTCCATGGAACCAGCCGTAGCAAACACAACAACCACAAACACAACCTATTGGGGTTCCTTTCTTCTAGTCGTCCGTAGCTGGAGGATTTCCACCCTCGACTCTGGTACCCGCTACCGCCTTCCCCAAGAACCAACAACAACAATCGTCACATTGTGACATAAACACTCAGCTATCCACCGAGGTTGAATCCCTCTGACGACTGTTGTCCTCACTGATTGTGGACATGGAACAACTCAAGGTGGGGTCTCTTGCACCCCACAACACCAATTCCTAGAGAGGGAATATTTTCTCTGGCCAATGAAATAACAATGTCGGAGGAAGAAATTACAGCAACGGGCCCTGACCCAATCAACAACAATGGAACAACAATGCTAACACCAGAGGTACTCCTCCGAATCAAAACACCAATCAATGTAGCATTGGACCTTCCCATTTCATTCTTGTTGTAGACTTCCATCCCATGACTAACTGGTGTAGATTGCACGACACAGGCTCTCATAATGAGGTGAACTATGCCACACTGGAGAAATTCATCATGATCTCCCAACTAGACAGACAACAAACTTCTGATCTTACTCCCCTAGAACCTCTTTTACAAGAGCCCACTCATGGTGCATTCACCTATAAGACCGTCTTCTTTGGAGCAGGTACAGAAGACGAAGAGGAACCCAAACTACAGGGGTTCTTTGATGAATCTATTCTGGCCTTTGAGGCTAATGCCTTCACCAACCCATAGACTTCCTACAACACTCAGAGTCAGGCTGGTAAAGGACCAGTTTACACACCCATGCCTCCCAAGGATACCCCTCCCAAGGACAACTCAACTGACCGTCCCTTCCCACCGAAAGAATCTAACTCTAACCAAGCTAAGGATCCAAATGAGGAAAGTCAACAATTCCCCGAGGGAGGTTTGACATCACAAAGGTGTTAGAATGAACTACCACCTCCATGACCTTGATGGAAGTTTTGTCAAACTGCCCCAAGCAGAGGAAGTCTCTTTTGAAGCTCTTGGGAAACCCAAAAACTGTCAGTCACCCACCCAAGACTGTCACTTTTGATGATGCCAACGCGACTGTCTTTCGGGGTAACACTGAGGATCCTCCCTTCTTACTAGGTTTGAATATACAAGGGAAGGGCCTTTACAATTGCTTGGTAGATTCTGGTGCTTTGGGTAACATCATGCCCTTGTCAATATGCCAGAAGCTTAGAATGTATCCTAGTCCATCTAACGGTGTAGTAGTCCAACTGGACAAAACTACTGTAAAAATGATAGGTGAGTTGAAGAATGTCCGGATTCAACTCATCCAAGACCCTAGGATAGCCAGTGTGATTGAAATATAGGTGGTGGACATCCTAGAGATTATGGGATGTTACTAAGTCACAATTGGTCCAAGTCCCTGAACGGATATTTCTCGACTGAATTTTCCCACTTGTGGCTCCCCTGAGAGGGAGAATCTAACTAGATCCAGGTTGAAAGTGAGCCTTGAATGAAATAGGCCCTCACTGAAGTAGGGAGGGTAAATTAATTCCTCTTCTCTGAGACTTCCCCGGGGTGTAAAAACCCCTTGAGATATTAACATTCGATTTCACCCCTAGGGAGGACCCCATAGTTTCTCAGAGAACCTAGGACCTGGACAAAAAACTGAGGGTTGAGGTTAACTCTCAGGGTACCATAATGACCCCCACTATACTCTTGTCCAAAACTTGGTGCCAGGTGCATTATAAGAAACATTCTGAGCTAGAGTGTGAGCCTTACCTTGCTACTGCTACCCAACACATTAATGCCCTCTGGAAGAAAGAACACACAACTGATTCCCTTGGACCCAATACTTCTACTAGCAGTGCCTCTTCGGCGCTATTTTCCTGGGAATCCCAACCAAAAATCTCTCCAGGGGTGAACCTCACCCATGAACCATCAGCGCTGGAGGAAACTCCTCCTAACCTTCCCAACAACAAACAATGACTTGTGGACCCTTAAGTTCGACGAGTCCCAATCCAAACAAGATTGTGGCGCCAGAGTGGAATTGATCAACCCATGGGGGAAATCCTTCCTCGCGTCTTACAGGCTACAACTCAACTACACAAACAACATCACAGAGTATGAGGATTTGGTCCTTGGGCTCTTATTCACATTAAGAAAAGGGATTACTCACCTCTGGGCCCTGGGTGATTGAGAGTTGATCGTGAAGCAGGTCCGGAGTCAATACAATTGTCATGATAAAAGGATGGCTGCATATCGCAACCGAGCATGGAGTCTCATCAAAGATTTTGATGCCTTCAACATTGATCTTATTCCCCAGAAAAAGAACTATGTTTCAGACACCCTTGTTGTGTCTGCCAGCACTCTTGAGCCAATGGATGGATCCCAGCTCTGGAAATTCTCTATTGAGATGGTCCCCACCCTGTCCATTCCAGACAATGTCACCCATTTTTAGGTCTTTGAGGACGACCATCATATCCTGGCCTTCATGGAAATGTTGGTGTTTTTGAGGACCAGATAGTGGAAGAAAGGGATCATGATGATACTGGGTAGGGTGGTGAAGATGATGGGATCATAGAGTTACCAACTAATACCATCCCTAAAGGAATGGTAGTGCTAGAACGTATCTTTGACTCAGATACTCAGGGCCGGGAAAATATATCATCCTCCTCTGAGGGAGGAAAATTTGTGAAAGTGAACATCAGCCAGGCCGGTGAAGAAAAATTGGTACACATTGACACCTCCTACTCCCCTGAGGAGAAGGATAAGATTCTCGCAGTCCTCCAAGAATACATTAACGTAATTGCGTGGGGGTATGAGGATCTGAAAACATATGACACATCCAACATGACCCATACTATCCCACTGAAACTTGATGCTAAGCCCTTTCGGCAAAAGAAAAGACTGGTAAACCCACTGATAGAGCCTCTAATTCATCAGGAGGTCCAAAAATTACTGTCAGCTTAGATTATCTTTCCAATCTGGCATACTACGTGGGTTGCCAACCTCATCCCTGTTAGGAAGAAAAGCGGTGAGATCCGCCTTTGCATAGATTTTTGAAATTTGAACAAGGCATCTAAAAAAGAAAATCACCCTCTCCCCTCATTGGATGAGGTACTGCAAATCGTGAATGGATCACAAATGATGTCTTTCCTCGACGGGTACTCTGGGTATAACCAGGTCATGGTTAAATATGAAGATAGAAACAAAACAATGTTCACCGCCAAGTGGGGAATGTTTGCATATTGGAGAATGCCCTTTGGCCTGATCAACGCAGGGGCCACATTTCAAAAGGCCATGGACATTGCATTCGAAGGCCTAGTAAACCAGTGCATAATCATCTACATGGATGATTTGACCATCTTTTCCTAGGATAGGTGTGATCATTCCGCTCACCTTGCCCAGATTTGCGAGAGGTGTTGCCGATATAGAATATCTCTCGACCCTAAGAAATATATATTTGGGGTCACTAAAGGGAAGTTGCTCAGGAATGTTGTCTCCGAGAAGGGTATATCTATTGACCCTCAGAGAGTTGAAGTGCTGCTAAATCTATAGATGCTTAGTAGCAAGAAGGAAATGAGATCTTTCTTTGGAAATATCAATTTTTTCCAGCAGTTCATCACTGGATTTGCTGAGATCGTAAAGCCACTCAATGAAATGATGAAGAAAGATACTAAGATTGAGTGGAGCCCTGAGGCAAAACGGGCGTTCACCCAGATTAAACAGATGATAGTGGAGGCCCCAGTCTTGGTTAGACCAGACTGTTCCCTCCCCTTTTACATATATTCATTTGCTTTGCCGCATTCTGCCACGACAGTTTTGACCCATAAGTTCAAAGGAGAAGAATGACTGATAGCTTTCATGAGCTCCCCCTTTAAGAACATTGAAGTCTAGTATTCGCCTTTGGAAAAATAGGCCTTTTCTCTCATCCGCATCGTAAAGGAATTCTGACATTATATTCTCTGGAGCAAAGTGCATGTTATCATCCCAGACCAGGCAATAAAATCTCTGCTGATGCAGAGTGAATTGGGTGAAAGACGAGGGAAATGGATGGCCATCCTCCAAGAGTATGATTTGGAAATGCAACCCATGAAGATATTCCAAGGCCAGGGACTATGTAGAGTGATGGAAGAAGAGACTCCACACATCAAATGTCAGGCATATACAGTGGAGTCCATCACTTAGGATCCATGGTACACAAACCTGGTGTACTTGTTGTTGAACAACAGATGCCCGGAGGGATTACCTCTAAACAAATGTCGCACCCTGTGATTGAAAAGCACACACTTCATGATAAAAAAATGCCACACTTTTTGGCAGGAACTATGAGGGGGCATACCTCTGGTGCATTGATAGGGTTCAAGTTGCAAAGATAATCAAAGAATTCCATGGGCAATTTGGAACCGGGCATGGCTCAGCTGACACCAATGCCCATCAGATCCTTCAAGCCAGATACTATTGGCCCTGTATCTTTAAGGATGTCTATACTCACATCAGGGAATGCCACACTTGCCAGACTGTGACACATCGTGAGTGAAACCTGACTATGCCTTTGCAGCCAGTCTTCGAAGCTAGACCTTTTTCCCAATGGGAATTTGACTTTATCAGGGAAATCAACCCCAACTCATCTGCCAACCACTGGTACATCTTGACTGCTACCGATTATTGCACCTGATGGTCTGAAGTGATCCCTTGTAAAAACAACATGGTAGATGTAGTCATAAAATTCCTGGAAGAAAACATCGTCACGTGATTTGGAATGCCCTTTGCTATAGTATGTGAAAATGGTCTGGCATTTTCTTTGACACAATTACTTGAATGGACCTATGATCGAAGGATCACTCTGAAGTTCTCTAGCAACTATTACCCTCAGGGGAATGGTGTTGTTGAATCGACCAACAAAAATTTACTTGAGGTGATCAAACATCTATTAGAATAGAATTCCTGGGACTGGCACCAAAATCTTAGATTCATTCTCTGGGCTGATTGTATCCAAATAAAGGTAGCCTTAGGGACTTCCCCATTCCACCTAGTTTATGGCCAAAATATAGTATTCCCTATTAACTTAGAGATCTCTATGTTATAGTTCATGCAGGAATTTGGCAACCGGGACAACATTGTGGAAGTCCAGCTTCTGAACCTGGTGAGAATGGAAGAACAAAGAGACATAGCCCTTGAACACTTTGCACGTCACCAAGTAGTAGTAAAATGATGGTTTAACCGAAGAGCTCAGTATAAGGCCTTTCAGATTTTGGACTTAGTCCTTTTGTGGGACAAGGCCCGGGAAAAGAAAGGAAAGCACACCAAATTCTAATGGCTCTGGCTTGGACCATACTTGATATCTGAGATCTATGGGGAAAATACTTATCGCCTTAGTACCATGACTAGAGAAGCCATTCTGTTGCCCGTTAATGGACAGTTTCTCAAGCATTATTTTGAATAAGGTGAGTTTATTTAGAGTTGTATTTTATGTAAAGTCTTGCTTGTAAATATCTTTCTCGGTGCTCTGTTTGGGGTGCCTTGCCTTGTAAATAGTTTTGTTGGCTGTCCTTTGGGACTGCCTCTTTTCTTTTTCATTTTGTTTTGGGCTCCATTCTTTCTTTTCTGGGTTCCCAGTGTTTTTCCTGCCCTTTTGTAGACCGGTATGCTTCGCATAACATCTAGTCTCCAGAATGGTATCTTTTGCATTGTGGTGAACTCAGAATCTATTGTTAGCATGGTGGAATTGGTCCACGCTCTGAAGTTATTTTGTAAGTTTGGTAATAGGCTATGAGTAATCTTCATCGGATTCATCTCCCAAAAGTCTGAAAATCAGTTAGATCAAAATCAAAAGGAACAAGTAATCGGACACACTGAGAGTAGATCTGTCGCACTAGTTTGTTGGCCCAAGTCAAAATCATTTAAATTCTTTTTGGGTCTGGAATTTTCTCCCATATTTAGCAATTTGAATTGGATGGAAAGGTGAAAGAAGTACCGCCATTAAAATTAGCCTAAGCTTAATGGTGAAAGGAATACTGCCTTCCCATCCAAGAAGAGAAAATAATGACAACTAAAGAATGGAGAAATTCTAGTATCAGGGGGGAAATGAGCAAGATTTGATGACTTTGGTTTGATATATTTAGTGCCTCTTCTCTACTTCTCCCACAGCTCATCAGCTTGATTTTATTTCAAAGCACACACTTCACAACTGACAAAAGACCAAGGATTGAATCATGTATGGGCTAAATTTTCTCAGATGCTTCGCACCTTGCAAGCAGAATGCTCCAAGTAACGATTGATTCCGATTTTGCTAACCAGAGATTTTACAGTTCTCAAATGCGCTAAGGCATTCATCCCAGATAGTCACCATTTTTTATGCCCTGCATACCTGTCCCTACATTTTCTGTGCAAAATGTTGGGTCCCCCCTTTCACTTTTTCTCTTGCCTTATTTTCTTTGTTTCCTTTGTTTTTCCCTCTGGGCTTTGCTCCCGTGAGGTTTTGTCTTTCTTTTGCTTTCTGTCTTATGTGCCTCTAGGCTTGGTCCCAGAGTGTTGTTGTTCTTTCCAAAGCTAGATTCTAGACTCTAGGATTCTCTTCAACTACGTCTTCTTTCGCGAGAAGGCATAGTTGCGTGGAATCCCTGGGCCCAGAGTCCAGAGGTCTGCCTGTTCTGGAGCTTGTGGAGAAGAATGTAACTTGTTTTTACCCTAAGGGTATAAATAGAAATTACCTATCACTTTCATAGTTACCGCAATTAAAACACTTAGAGCATTCAGAGAGATTCTTAGGTGATTATGGCAATTAAACTATGAATTGCTCTGTGCTTAGTGGTTGATTAAAAGTTGATTTGCGATACTTGTTCGTGACCGTTTAAGGGTAGACTTGTTGCAGAGCGCTCCCTATGTTCTTCTTCCCTCCTCTTCATCGTGTTTCTAGGTAGGTTTTCGGTTTTGCCTTCTCTATTTTCTTGCTTTCTGGTTCTTTCTATTTTCTTTTGCCTCATTTTTGTTTGGTTCTGTCATTTCTACCTTTTGCATTTCTCTTTTGGGTTGCATCCCGTTGGTGTGTTGGCTCTTCCAGAGGATTGTCCACCCTCTGCGTAGTTGTAAACTAGTGTATATGATGTACATTATCATAGGGTAGCTCTTGTACCTGTGTAAATGTTGTATAATCATGCAAGCAGTTTGTAAATACTATATATATGTCACCATTATTCAGTGAGCTTCACTTTGGCCCTCACAGAGCTTCGGTTCCCCTGTATTTTAGTGTATATATGTTTTAGCCTTCAACCCTCTATAAAATCATTTATTTCTCTTGTATATCCTTCCGTTCTTGATGAGCTTGTCGTGCCCCATCATTTCTTGCATTATTTTGCCGAGCTCGTCGAGAGGGAGTCGCCACGGATCAAACTTAGCACCTCGCTGGTTCGAGCCATAGTGAATTTCTCTCTACTATGTCATGTCACCTTAATGGCAGGATTAATTTCCCACGAGTTGACATTTAAACCCCATCCCATCTGGCTTTCAATTTTCCCTTGTGTCAGCCTGCTTGTCACCATTAATGATATTTACGCCGCCTGTTACATGACCACGTGACAACCTAGGTTAGCTAAGTATGGTTTCCTACTGGTCACGTCAATATAGTAACGGCTAGGTCTTTGGTTACTCCAGGTCCCAAGGAGTCCCTTGTCTTTCATTTCCTCTTGTCACTTAGTTCAACACCCCAGAATCTAACTCACGTCTATTTTAAGTATTCCAGAATTTTTGATATGTGCTAACACTTATTGGATGGGTGCAGGGTGGTGATGAATTCCTCAAAGTTTCTAATGTTATTTTTATATGTACCATGTTCTAATGGTTCTCCGGTCTTGTTGGTTGCGGATAGTTGATCAAGATGTCTGAAGTAATCACTCCTCTATATAGCCTGGAGCTACCTACCACCTCCACTCGGGCAGCTACAAAAACCAAGTTGAAAAGATGCTAGCAAAGCTTCCACTCACCTCCAAGTACCCAAAGGAGGGCATCCTCGCGGGATCCAAGGTGGATTCCAAGGTCCAATAAATAATAGACATAGAGCCCAGACTTTGGGCTGAAATGCAAGGCTTGATCCAGGCCATCTACAGGTATGGATACTCATTTGGCCACCTCTGGCATTATAAAAGCCACAAAATTTCCTTGTTCGGTGCAATCACCGAAATTAATATGACAACTAGCAATACTATACAATGCCCCTACTCGGACAGTTCTTCTTGCCGATCCTTGACCCTTACAATATCCAGCAACAATTGTCACCCTGGACGCAGTGACTTTTGCCTCAGGGCTGGGGATTCCACAGTTCAAGGGGTCCACCATCATCAATTGATCCAAATCATTGAAGGAGTTTGAGGAAGTTGAGCTTGTCTCCTGACAATATCTCAATAGTCAGTGGCTGAATTCCCCTAAGAGGGACCATAAAAGGATGAAGTTGGAAATTCCCTGCGGGGATTTCAAAGAGCCCATTCAGGCGGGCATTATATTCTTATGCAGGATCTTCGGATTGCCCTATGCCTAAAATTTATCAGTGTGGATGTACTACTTTATTTAGTGCATCACCACTCGCAGCTAGACCTTCAACTGGGCAGGCATTATAGCCATCCATGTGGACACACAGCTGAAGGGCATCGTCCAAAGTTCCAATTTCTACATGACATCTTATGTGCTATGGGCACTAGTCCAACAAAGATTAGCTTATCTAGGTTTGGGAATAGTTGGTGAACTTGGGAACGGGTTGAGCCAGTTGACCCCATGGGATCATTATCCCCAAGTACAATGGGAACTCAGTTTCCTAAATTTTGGCCAGGTAAATGATGCTTTCATTTACCATAATATCCTAACACTTACCCGAGATTTTTGGTACCGATTATTGCAGGAGGCAATGAACTTGGTCAACACCTATAGCCACTATTTCATTCAATTCCAACACCACACCTACATTTGGGTGACCAGATTCTCCGATAAGCCCTATCTTCTTCCCTGGTATTGTGGGGATAGAATCATTCTTTTGGAGTTCTGCTGGCAGATGCTGGACCTACACGCCTTCTTCATATTGAACAAGGTCATCAACATCCCATTCCCATTTTCATGAGGGAATTATACGTGCAACCTTACCATGGCAAGGGAGACAGATAATGAATTGAAGAGCATGGGACTGGTGGAATTCCACCACGCTTGAAAGAACTATGATCCTTTAGGCAAGATTGCCACAACACTTCCCCGGGCATCCCCGCCGCATGAAGAAGATATTGAAGATTTTTGGGTGGACTGTTATGACAGTTTTGATCTTTGGGCCCATCAACATTCACACATGTCCAAAGGACTCATGAAGGCGCTTGACCTTTGAACTTTTCTAAAGGGTTTTTCAGATGACAGGCCACTAGAAGAACCGACATATAAGGGACAGGGATTGGACAAGCTGGATCTCCCTCAGGTGGATTGGGCCACCCTAGAAGACTTGATAATCGAGGGAGTATGCCACCCTATTTTGGAGGTGAGTCACAGATATTTTGCCTAGGTGTGTCTAAAAAGCACCCGAAAGGGATCGATTGTCCAAAGGTCTGCTTCATCTTCTGCTGCCACCACTGGACCTAGCATGGGTAAGGGGAAAGAAAAAGAGGGTGCCTTGGCTAAGGTACCTCCCAAAGGTCCCAATCCCTTAATGGTACAACTAAAACAATAAATGGAGTCGAAAAGGTTGGCCAGCTAGTAGATAAGCACACAGATATCCTCCGATCTCCTCGTAACTCCAATGGTGTCTGCTCGCCCGATAGGATCCCCATCGTTGGCTGCAATGATGAGAAAACAAACTTTTGCTGAGGTGGAGTCTAGTAGTATTTTGGAGACTAGGGTCCCACTGCTTAGAAAGAAGAAGAAAAAGGTGACCCCACCCCAAGCGCAGTCGCTAGCCCCGATATGCCAAATATGCCTCCAGTTGATGTCAGTTTAGATTCCCCAAAACTTGAAGAGATCCCTGACAACCCTCCCCCACATGATGGGTTAGATGACAGCTTCAAGACATATGAGCTCATGAATTTGTAGGAGGATATTGGTCACGCGGTTGAAGAAATTGACACTCAAGATAAAGAGGAGATCCCCACAGAAAAGGAAGTCCTAGAAGAAGAAGTTGCATCAGAATAGGAGGCCCGAGATGAGACACACAGGGAGGCTAAGCAGGAGAAAACACCAATCCAATAGGCCGAAGATAAACCAAGGCAAACCATCGACGAGCGATCGATGGTTGGAGAACCTGGACCCACAGGATCAACCATACCCCCGATCATCATGCTCCAAATGCCTTTGGTTACTCTGGGTGAACAAACGCCCTAGAGCACATTTGGTGAAGTAGTAAAGGTGGCCACATTGTTAAAATTTGGCCAAAAACCTCATCCAACTGCAGAATATGTTCCAATGGACAAAAATTATCTAGCAAACGAGGCCAATGAGGCCGCAGAACAACAATAGCAGAATGACCAGGAAGTCTCAAAAAATATAAATATTGGATCAACTGATGCTAGGAGGGATGAGGGAGTCCCAAAAGATATAGGTGGTATGGATGCTGGAGAAGAAGAAGTTTTATATATCACAAAGGAGAACACGGACACGACGGTGAGTACTGAGGCCTCCAGAGAATAGGAGAAGGAACATGAATAGGAAAGAGAAAAAGAGCTCGATGACACTGAACATTCTGGGAATGCATCATCGTGTTCTGAAGAGAATCTAGATACTCAGGTCCTAACTGCAAAACCACCCCAGCTGCCCTAATGGTTGGAGGAATCGAGGAAGAGGAAAGCCCCAGTGGTAGAGACAGGAGTTTCGCTCTCCTTGGCTGAGATGATGGCTCACAACGCAAAGGCCCAGAATCCTAAGAAGGAATGGACAATCCATACCCTATGGACTGGTCCCACAGGAAGTACAATTGTGACCATCGCAACACCTCCTCTAGATGAAGATGCAATGGCCATAAGGCCCAAAGATTACACTGTTACAAAAGTGGAATTGGGGAGATGAGACAAGCAGGGTGAACTAGACCTGCTGAGAAAGGCCACCAGGGCAGTAGAGGCTTGGTACGCTAAACAGGGGCAAAATTTGAAGGAGGAAAGAGAAACTAATGCTAATCTTTTCACACTTCTGGTGGAACTTACACAACCTCTGGCCGAGGTCCACCCGGAAGCTTCTACCTCCAGATTGCCGCTTGCACAGGGCGATGCAGATTCTCTAAGGGCCATTAAAAAGAAGGCCCAGGCTATAGACAGGTGGATCACTGAGCAAACAGTCACCGTAAGGCAATTTTTAGTGGTGTCACTCTTGGATCTTTATTAGATCCACCTTCTCCTTGGTCAAGCAATTGCCTCCATTGCCATGTGGGAAATGGACTTGAGGAATTATGAAAAATGGAAAGCCAGGTTGGAAGATGTCTTTGACGTCAGAGAAGAGGCTACCACAGCAGAAAGAATTCTGGGGGATGAAACATACGATTCCCTCTGGGCCCAACACTCAAGACTTACCCTCAAGATTGACGTCTGCAAGGATTTGGTCAAGGCCCTAAAAGATAAGGTAACTGCCGCCCAGTATCCCTTGGCCCTATTTGAAGCCTTTGTGGTAAGAGTGTTGCAAGTCGACCCCTTCACCACCAGATCATGCACCCCAGAGGATTATTTCCTCAAGCAGTTTGATGAGTTCATGGAGTCTCAGTACCGTGCCCCCGAAGATTTTGATGGGAAGAAGTTGACAAGGTTGTCTAAAATGATGCTTTGAAACCATGATATCGTGAATTTGGAAAATGAGTTCCGAAATGGGGCCGGAGAAGCGCAAGAGAGCTTGGAGGTTGTCTATAGTTGGTGGGACAGCATCCAGGGCATAGATGAAGAAGGCGTAAGCCAAGTGATGAAAGCTCTTGAAAATAGTAAAGGGCAGCAAGGTTCTCTATGTTCCGGAGATAATTCCTAGCAAGTGCAATTTTTATTCATTCATTCTTTCAGAATGCAATTTCTCGGATCCTAGAACTTCAGATCCTATAGTTTTTTATTCTTTAAGTGACTAGTGTCCCTATTCCCAAGGCCGACCAGTCACTTTCAAGGTGGTTAATAAGGATGTCAGAAGGTAGGTGACTCCAGCAGGGCACATCGGGTCAACAAGATGGTTCTGACAGTTGGTCTTCCCAAGGCGCCGCCCCAACATAACACCTGGTGCATCAGAGACAGTGAGCTGTTCTTCCATTTATGAGGCATGTAGCCTTGATCCCTTGGGGATGAGATTTCTTCTTTTCTCCTTATGGCTCCCTTCTCGAGGTTGATTCTTCCACTTCACCTTTCTTGTCTCATTCTTCTGACATGTCAGACCTTTTCCATCTCGAGGTCTCTTGTAGTGTGGTGCAGATAGTACCGACCACTGGAAATTGTATTATATTGTTTGAGTGTAAAATAAGTTAGGTTAGTTTTAGGTCAAAATCTTGTGTATAAATTATAAGTCTGACCTCATTCCAAGGGTCGGCGAAATTGATGATTTTGTAGTCCATAGATAATAGCATTTTAGTGTCTCTCAGTTCTTAGTCACAGAGCTCAATGCTCCTTGGTTTTAGAAGCTTTTAGTAGTTAGATGCTCCCCTGGAGTAGAGATTATTGTACGCACCAGTGTTGGATGGAAACATGTTAATGAAGAAGGAATGATTCTCTCAATGATGTTGTTAGCATTCTGATCTATGGATTAACGATCTTTTGTGTTGTATGTTCTTTATGTCCCTTGCTCTAATATTTTAAGTAGATTAATGACCTTCTTTTCCCTCGCTATTGATTAAATATGAGCTGATGGTTCTATATTTCTTTAGTATTTAGTGTAGTATGTTAGAGCATGGTTGATGTCTTGAATGTTCAGTATAACTATAAGTAGATGTAATACTTCTAACCCTGATCTATCTTTTGAAGTTTATTTGGTAAAGTTAATGCACACTTACAGGAAACCTAACTCAACAAAATACCTGGAGATGATGAGCCAAGATAACCAGTTATCCCCCCCGAACAAAATAGTCACATTCCCAACTAAGCTCCCGCACCATCGAGACCTTACTCTCACATGCTTGAAGGCCTAGGGAAACTCATTTCCTTGGACAAACTTTACAGGTGAAGTTGGATGGTACCCCGATACCCCACGACAACTTACATCTGTTGGAAAACCTGGTCACAAAGCCCCGTCAACACCTGTTGGGAGGCAATGGACTGGGCCAAATCTTTAGGGCAACAAAGTGCTATGCTCCTCATAGATTATGAAAAATCCTATGACCAAATTCAATGGAAGTTTATCTTACTCATGTTGGATAGCCTGGGATTTCCTCCCTAATTTTTTAGAAGGGTATCCACCCTCCTAAAGGGTTCTATCGAAGTAGTATAGGTTAATGGTTTTAGGTCACAATTCTTTGAGCTCACTAGATCTATCAGACAAGGATTCCCTCTGGCTCCCTCACTATTTGTTATTGCAACAAAATCCCTCCATTACTTGCTTAGAGATGATACCATGTCTCCCCAAGTTAAAGGTATCTCTCTTCCCAATAGCCAAGAGGTGTCTAATATTTAGTTTGTAGATGATACAACTATCCTCCTAAACATTGAAGAGGATAATATGGAGTTCCTAATGAATAAACTAAAATTATTTTGCCAGGCCTCGGGCAACAAAATATCTATCTCCAAGTCCATTATGCTGGGATGGGAGAAAAACCCACCAACATGGTCGAGAAAATATGATCTGGAATGGGGAGGCTCATTCAGAACCAGTTCAACTCTATTCAGAAGATTATCAGAGACTTCCTCTAGTCAGATGGGAGAGGAAATAAAAATACTCATGCTGTCTCTTGGGAATGGTGCACCAGAGAAAAGGCCTATGGGGGTCTTGGTTTAAAATACCTCAGAACACAAGGGATAACATTAGAAATTAAATTGATTGCCAAGGCTTCCTCTGGAGATGAACCATAGAAAATATTGATCAGAAAAAACCTTACTAGAGCTCATCCCTGCAAAGCCAAATCTTGGACTTACCTATGCTACTTTGATATACTTAGCATTAAAAGTAAAATTGTTGTACATGATCCAATGTCTTCAAGTCTATATGGAAGAGCTAGAAATATGTTAGAAGATTCATTTGCAACACAACTCCCTTAGAAAGTGGTGGTAAGATTTGTGGTGCTAGATCCCTCTGGTGGAACCTAAAGAATAAAGATAAACCTCTAGCCCTATTATAAGGATTCTCAGTGAGGAAATGGGAAGATAAAGGAATATGTCAGTTCCAAGATGTGATACAGGTAGATAAGCTTGACACATGGGAGAGGTTGAAAGTAAAATTTGACCTACCCATGTCCCAAAGTAGGACTTATGCCATACTTTATGTTTCTCTTAGCAGCCTGGGTCGCCTTAATGGATGTTTCTCACCTGAAAACTACTCCTCTCAGATTACTTGGCTTGAAAATACCCCTCTTCACCTTGTCAAGTCTAAATACTTATACCACCTTCTCACCCTGAGCCCTGATATCCTTACCCATGCTAACTCCAAGTGGCATCTTGAAGTCCCCTCCTCAGATTAGAATAAGTACTTCACCTCCATCTAGACCAGACCTATTGAACCCAAGATCATCTATTTTTTTATGGTGTCTCCTTCTACACAAACTCCCTTTCAATATACCTGGGGGATCCTAATTTGTGCACTGTTTGCAAGCAACCTGAATATGTTTTTCATGTCTTTTTTGAATTCTTCTTTGATTCTAAAATTTAGAAGATGTTTGGACTCGCATACAAATCCCACTTTGATAGTATTAATTTCATTTCTGGAAGCATTAATAATAACAAATATTGCAATGTCTTTTGGTCTATTCTTTCTTCTATTATATTGTGGGTTATTTGGAAGGCTCGCAATAATGATGTTTCGGCAGGGAAGAGCAGGAATCTTACTGAGTCTCTAAGGAGACTCATCTATTTTGATGTTTCCATGCAGGTTACAACTGTCATAAAGATGAAGGAGAGTAAGTTCCTTCAGATACTAAGAGGTGGTGAGACCACCAATCAGTAAGAAGGACATAGCACATGGATATACAACCATGAAACCTGGACCTTAGTTTGACAGTAAGCTGGCTGACTTCGTAGACCTAGTGACGAAGTCTAACATACCTACATGTGACAAAGCAGTAGATCACACAGACAACTTCCTTACCCATGGGATCATTGGATACAATGTTGTATCCCCGGACTCCAATGAATCAAATGACGAACATGATGTTCCTTATTATTACTATAGTTACTTTACTTTATAGCTAGAACTATTTTACTAAGAAACACTTTGTGATGTTGGTAATTGTAATATTTTGAGCCTCTTTTTGATATGGCCGTGGTCTCTATCCAGCCCTCATGTAACTCTTTTTGGTTAGACACACACTCTGATGTAAATCTTTATGATCCTCTGATATGCAATAGAAAAAAAGGTAATAATAATAAAATTAAATAATTTTCACATATTATAAATAATAACACTTCTCATTCTAATGAGTTTTAAAATATATATATATATATATAAATTTTCCTATACAATTATTTATTTTTTAATATATATGGAATTACTATTGAATTTTAATTAGTTATATATAAAAAGATTCAAATGTTTTTAAAAAAAAATTGATATGAAATATATGTTTTGTAAGGATATATATTAAGATTTTTAATATAATATCAATATAATATTATACACTGATCTAAATGTTAATTATCAATATATTAATATATTATATTAAAGATTATATCAATTTTTTCTATAAAAGGCTATTGCCTAAACTTTTGTATTAATATAATAGTATAGACAACATGATTGGAGCATATAGATGTAGTACAAGATCCCAAAATGAGGTTGTAGAAAGCCCAAAAGATAACCTCTAAAGCCTACCTAGAAAAAGATTTGAAATCAGATTACAAAATTGAGCTAAGTAAAGCCCAAAAATCAACCCCCAAACTGTAGAAACTAAAATACTACTGGACTGCTATATAGATAGCAACTGATAAACTGCTAAAACATGCCGAAAGACATACATATAATGATACCAACAAACAAACTATGACTTAACTTACTAAGAATATCCCAACCAAGACCAATTGAAATACCAAACTAGCCATGGAGATGTGAGGATTCTTCTCTATCCTCGAATAGCTTTCCTTTTTTCTTTTCCAATTGAGAATTTGTGTTTTCATAAGTAACATTTTGACCATAAACCTCCCTCTTGTGTTTTTTTTGCTATCTAATCTTGGGAACGCTGCAGAGAATATTTGGAACCTTTTGAAGGATGCACAATCAAAAGAAAATGGAGGGAAAAAAACATATGTGTGAAGTGAGTAGTAACCAGTGGGGTGAGCACAACATATAACTATGCAATTTCTCTCTCATACTAATGACAATTATCCATAAAAAAACATATATTGAGAACATCATATACCCTTGCATATATTGGTTTTTGTTCCAAGTAACGAAGAAGGAACAAATCGCCTACCCATGCCTCACCATTAAAGAGATCATAAAGCTATAATGCATCCTCCAACTTATCACCAACAATTAATTCTTCCTTAATTTGTCACTCGAAGGAACAAACGTAAATCTTGAAGAATCTCAAAAATATTGGAGAGAAAAATGCTCAATAGTTGAGAAGGATAGATATTTCTAGGAGCCCTAGTAGTAAAAATTGTTTCTCCAATAATTGTTGTAATGGATCCTAGATCCTTCCAATTATCCCACTAAAAGACCAATCTCAAATTATGAGCAATAATATTCCCTGAGATGAGCTTCTCCCATTTTCTAATGGGCATAAAAAATTCTTGTGTTCATCGATCGATAAGATATATCTAAATAGAAAAAAAAAGAAGAAAAATAGAGGAATACCCTCATGATTTAATGAGAAAATTTTATATATGTTGGCTTTTATAGATTTAAAAGCCCAATTTTGAACCGACAAAATTGGCCGAAAACCAAAAAAAATGCACTTCACACATGTCACCATTCCTTTCCATGATGTTTGGTGGCAGAGTGTACTCATTGGAATGAGGGGAAGTGAATGTGAGGAGAATCCTTCAGATCTCATAAATTAGATTATCTACGACCACATTTTAGAATTATTGCAAGGAAAATTATGGTAGGTACAATCCTATCCCTTTTATGATCTATCAACCTAACTGCTTGTTGATGTTGCCAAGTTTGCATTTGCAAATTGTATATTCTACGCCCAACTTAAAAAACATGTGAGAAACCATATTTTGAAATTATACTAAACAAAGAGGATTATATTTGATGTGTATGACATCTACCTGAAAAATGATATAAATATGATTGCTAAAATAATAAGTAAGCTTATACCAAATTGGTTAGAGCACTTTGCCATCTCTAATTCTCTTGCCAAATGTACATGATTTGAGATTTCCATAATAGTATTTGAAAGGTTAATCAATTTTTATGGATTTGAAATTTTTTTTCTCCTCCTTTAACTCAACTAAAATGTTTTCTAACTATTCCACCAAGTGGTTAGCCTCCCTAAAGCAGTGGTCCACCTTGAAATTTGAAAACCTTGGAAGTAATTTCTATACTTTTGCTAAAAGCCTAAAACATATTGAAGCTAACAGTTAATTAATTTCTTAGAAATAAGAGCAGGTTTTATGATTTGAGAATCCCCTTCAATGTGAATGTTGCTAATCTCATACTTTAAGGCTAATCTAATACCCAACAAAAAAACAATTGCTTCTACTATGTTATTTGTGTCATTCATGGGTTTATTAGCCAAAGCAACAATTATCTTACCTTTACAATCTCTCAACATACAACCAACACCTGATTTACTCGGGTTAACCCTTGATGAACCATCCAAATTCAATTTGACAAAATCTTGAACTAGAGGCTCTCATTTTGACATTACCACGTGTAATTCCCCCACCAGGGAACCCGAGAGGACAACATAATTTAGCTGAAGAACATGGCATTTTAAAAAAAATGAAGATTAACATTTACCATTAACATCATTATGCAACATAATCATGCTTAAACGTAATACATTAAAACAATACACCATGTCTCCTAAGGTTCCTTGACGTTCCATCTAAGCAACACATAACATATAATGAAATCAATTGAAATAAAATAACTGTTATAATTAAAGAATTGGTGAATTCTCACAAGCCCAATAATCACTTGCATGCCAATAACTTGTCATGTACAAGAGAAAATCTTTAAACAAGAAAATGCATAAACAATTGAAATAAAGGAATAATTGAGAATTGAGTTAATCTGAATGAATTATTACAATGAGACCACTCTTTAATAAAGGAGATCAAAAAACCTTAAAGCAAACCCTAAATGATGCATGCATAAATAAAAGAATTATTAAATGTAAACTAAAGCTTCCTAAATTTAGCTTAAGTGAAAAAAGAAAAAGAAATAGAAAAAGGTGACTTAATTAATTAATCAATATGATTAAATTAATTAAGTTAAATAACCTTTTTACTCTAACACGCCCCCTTGAGATGAACTTAGGGAGTAACTAAAAAACTATGTATATGAATGCAACTACATGCAAGAAATAAAACTTGGGTCCTGACAACAAGGTCTGATGAGGTACCCAATCACAACTAAATCTCTGTAAAGAGGAAAAAGGGAGAAAACCCAGTGGGAAAAATCCTCTCCAAGAAGAGATGGAATAAAAGGTACAAATGCAATGTCTCAAGAGACTCTCTCAAGACCATAAGTACAACCAACCTCCCCATGAGAGAGGATCAAGACTCCAAAGCCCCCCAGAATGATAGAACCCCTATGTCAATAATCAGACCAATGTGGCTTTGATGCAGAAGAAACAAAAGTAATAGACAAAGAAGAGGAAACCCCTGAATGTGAGCTAAAACTGGAAGGCCTGGATGATGCTCAAAGGAGAACGCATGAAAATATTGTAATGGAATCTCCAATGAATGTGGGATAACAAATGTGTTGAATCTGAAATCTTGGAGGATATGAATGTCCTCTGATATGTCCTCAATAACTGCACTAGGTAGCTCAATGCATGGAGCTACAATGTCAGGCAAAGATGAAGAGGAAGCTTGTTGAACAGATGCAAAATCAACAGGAGGTGGAGGTGTAGAAGTCACAACACTGGTCTTAGGAACAACACATAAGTTCAAGTGACCTAACTTTACCTCAATAGGGCCTCATGAAGAAAGAGAGTGATTCTATGACAGTGGAGATGGTGAACCAAAATGACAGAAAGAGTACAATTAGGATGAATGATCCATTGTCCAAGTTGCAACAATATTGCTTGTCTCACTTTCTCTGATGTGCACTAAATCTCATGTGAAATCAACTGTCTTCCTTATCCCATTGTGAGTATCTGATAGATAGAGAGAAGGTTAGAGGAAAAAGATGGAACACATAATACATCATTAAATGAAACATCGCCAATATAAATAGAACCTTTCCCACACATATTCATATAGTGTTGTTCCTCGTCAAAATGTGTGGGGTAGGAGAAGCCTCAAAATAAGAGAATAAATCCTGAGAAGATTCCATATGGTGTGAAGCACTTGAATCCAGTAAGTCATCTCGAAGAGTGTGGACTAGAAATAACACACAATGCATGACCCTTTCCTCTATCCTGTCCATCTATCTGGAATGGTGATGAAGAAGAAGACCTGTGAGAAGTAGAAGAAGAAGGAATATCAATGTTTCTCTTCATAAGAAGGGCTATCAAATCTGAAACCTCTTTTTCATATCTATCTAACTTCTTCTCATAGCAATGAGACTCATCATGATTTGGATTTTTACAATAAGAAAAACTTAGGTCTTTTTGTCTTTGATTTTCTCCCCTTAGGAGAAGGTTGTCCAGAGGAGTGTTGAGAACTATAGTCCTTCCTATGCTTTATGGTTTGTGGCTTTTGTTTCTGCTCCTGCATTTTAGATGTCTGAGCTACCGATGCTTGGTTCTTTGATCTTGGAAGAGTATCCAACTATGTGAGCTTGGACTGCTTGTTAGGATCAAGAAACACTAAGAGGGGGGGGGGGGGAATCAGTGTTGTAGCACTTTTTTNAAGAGGGGGGGGGGGTGAATCAGTGTTGTAGCACTTTTTTTAAACTTTAAGCAATTCAAACTTAACCATGCAATAATTGAAATGAAGAGAACATATGTATAAAGTAAATAACTCATAACACTTGTATAGTTAGAAAATGGGAGCACTTCCATTGTAGACTAGTTTAGACTTTTGAGTAAGTGGTTTGGGGTCATGTCAAGCACCTTGAATGGGTCCCTGAATTGGATATGGATTTTTCCCCCTGTTCTGTCACATTTCCACTTTTTCTAGCTTATTTCTGACACTCCAGATTGACAAACTGGGACTTTGACCTCAGGGTCAAGGTCAACCTTTTTGGGTCAAGGTCAACCTCAAACTTGACCTAGTTTAGAATTGACCTTTTTCTGACCTAAGGTTCAAATTCTAGAATTCCAGGGTTTCCAGATGTCAAGTTTTGGAAAGAGTTAATTCCCACTTCCGGGTCGGCTATTTTGGTCTTCAGAACAAAAAATATTAAATTATATTTAATATAGGTCCTTTTCTAGGGGTATATGTCTGATTGGAATTTAATTCTCCTATGTAGGCCTCTCTAGAAGATTGTGCCCTAGTTTCATATAAAAGGAATCTTTCTCCTCTCATTTTCTCTAACCACAAGCTAAGACTTGAACTATAAGCAAGAGAAATCTAAGACAAAGACTTGAAGAGTGAGATCCAAAAGTGAAGAAATCAAGATTTGAAGTAAGCCAAGTAGCCATTGAATAATTCATCCATTCTTAAGCATTCAAGCACTTCTCAAGCACTCATTTCATCAAGAAGTTCCATTGGTGGCCATTGAATAATTAAAGCTCCATGGAGCCCTCTTGTTGAAGATTTATCCATCTACATTCCTCCAAGCCTCTTCCTATTCAAAGATCCATTAAAGATTGGTGTTGAATATCTGCAAGCAATTGATTTGATACATCTTACATTCTACATTCTACATCCTTTTTGGTGCATACATACTTGTGGATTCACGGATTCGAATCTGCCACAAGGGCTTTTACAAACAAGGTGAATTTGTTCATTTGATTTGTTTTACTTATGCAATTTAAATTATACTTTGAGGTTAATTCAAAAACTGGGGTTTGATCAAGGCAAACCCTTCCCCCCCAACAAACAATCCATTTTTCTTATAGGTACAGGTTCAAAATAGTAGATCAGAGTGTAGATTTAGATACCTTTTTGGCAAACTTTCAGGATCCAAATTTTTTTTTCCTGTTAGAGAATTTTTAGGTCTATTCTGTCCTAGGTCAAAATCAAAAATTATAGGTCAATGGTGACATTGACTTGAGGTTCAAAATCAGAACTGTGTCAGAACGGAAAAATATTTCTGGGTTTTGTTCATCTCTGCATTTCTATTCTAGATCCAGTCTCAAATTTTCCAAAAACTGAGTACAGACCCCCGAAAATAGAATTCTTCAGATTTTCAACATTTCAAGGTTAGTAATTTTCTCCTATCCATTTCAATTAAAGTTCTTAATCTATCTACACCTATCATATATTCAAATCTATAAATGAGTATTTAAGATCTTCCTCTTTGCTCTTATTTCCAATGATTGATTCATTTATGCATTGATCCTTCCTTTGGGGTTAATCAATTTGGATCCTTCATTTGTGTATCTAAGGATAAAAGGAGAGAACCTTATTTACCCCCTACATTTCAAATACATCTATTTCATACCCTAAACAAATTTAAATGTAATATTTTGTATGTTACATTTTGGTGAACCCGCGATAGACAACTCTTTCTTTTTGGTGTTAGATTTACATCTTTTATGTTAGATCTTGCATGCATATTAGTTTATCTTTCTTTTATGTTCTTTCATTTACATTTGAAAAATTAAACATCAAAATCTTGTGTTTCCTAAATTAGTTCATTTGCATTGCATTGGTGTATGAGCTTTACCACTTCTAGTCCTACTTATAGTATCCCGGTTAGAAGAGGTCGTAGACTTATGGGTTCCTTTGATCCTGAGTCTTCCTCTCCTTTCCTTAGGATCCCGGATGACAATTTGATCACTCATGATTCCAATCCTTCTATGGAGCATAACTATTCTCACTCATCTCATTATGAGGAGGATGCTTTAAGAGTTCCTCCTGAACAAGTGCAAAAAATTTCAACCGAACTTGATAAAATGGGAAATTGGCTTATTCAAGAAAACCATAATCAAGACTCCATCCAAGCTATAGAATCTCTTAAGAAATTCCTTTGTAATAGTGATAAAGGTATTAATCTCTTGCCTGGTATTACTCATATTGTGCATTTGAATGTTAAACCTTTAGCACAAGAGGCTCAAGATCTAGGATTCACTCCTCCTGTCACTAGTGAGGAATCTTCTTCTGTTCCTTTACCTAGAATTCCTACTTATACTCGTCCTTTGATGACTACATCTCTCCAATTTCATCTATTCTTGTGAGTGTTCCACGGGTATCTCTACCTACCTCACAACCTTCATATCATAGTGTGCCTTTTACTTATTCTAATCCCCTTCCAACTGTGGTTCCAAGTGTTCCAACAGTTGTGTCTTCCATTCCTACCACTTCCTACACTTTTCCTAGTGTTCCTAATATTTCTATGCCACCTATTTCTTCTAATGATTCCATAATTATTAGTTTGGCTCAAACTGTGTCATCTTTACAATGACAACTTTCATCCTTAACCCAATCCAAGTTTAGCATTCTTACATGTGACATGGGTAGTCATTTATCCTTAGAAATTATTCATGCTAATGTCCCTCAGCAAGCCGATATGCCTCGTATTGAGAATTTCAATGGTAAAGGCGATCCTGTTACTCATGTTAAAACATTTAAAATCCTTTGTAGTGATTATGCTCACGACCATAGGATTTTAGCTAAACTGTTTGCTAGAACTTTTCATGATAAGGCCTTACAATGGTATTATTCTTTACCTCCTTATTCTATGGATTTTTTTCCTGAACTTGCTAATACCTTCATTCAACAATTTCAAAATAACATTGGTCTGCAAGCATCCTTAACCAATTTAATGCATTGTAAACAAACCATTAAGGAAAAATTGACTAATTTTATTGGTAGATTTAAGCATTTGTATGCTCATATTTCTTATCATGTTCTTGATATTGATATTCAACATATGTTTATTTCAAATTTATAAAAGGATATTAGAGATAAGATTCTGCTTACTGAATTTACCTCTTTCAGACAACTTTGTGCAGCACTTCATCATTATCAATTACAAGTGAGTCAATTTGAGAGTAACACTTTAATGGCTCCTATTCTAGTTGATAAGAGTGACACTGCTCCTAATCCTAATAAGTGTCAGAAACCTAAAAAATATATCAAGATTAATAAACATACGAATGTGGTTGTTGATCGAGTTGAAGTTGCATCTCATAATGCCACTTATGCATCCACTGCTTTTCGTATGAATTGTACATTTACTCCTCTCTTTGAATCTTTACATTCTATTATGAGTAGGTTGTTAAGTGCTAATATGATTACCTTTCCTCCTATTCGACCTCTTCTCCCTACCAAAATAGAATCAAAATCCTTTGATTCTAAAGCTTTTTGCCAATACCATCACCATAATGGCCATGATACTGAAAATGTTATTCTCTAAAGCATAAAGTTCAAGACTTAATCAATTCTAATGCTTTATTTGTTGATAATTTTGATGGTAATGGGAACAAATTTGTCTCTCCTCCTAATCAAAACCTTCAAATCTATATGTATCCTTTACCTACACATGATACTAATACCATCGCTCAACCATCTTCTATGGATATTGTTTATGATTCGAAGATGGATGATCTTAATCACATTGTTAATCATGTGGAGTGCACTATTTCATCTCAACCTACTATTCAAGATCCTTTGACTCCACCTCAACTTCTAGTTCCACCTAAATCTCAAAAATAAAATAAGGATAAATGACCTAGGGAACTGTCAATTACCTTTGATGATTCTAAGACTATTAAGGCTCCCGATGGTCCCCTTTATATTTATGCTAGGATTTCTAAGATACCTACGCGTGGTTGTCTTGTTGATCCCACATCTTTAATAAATTTTATTACTGAGGAAAATATTTTTATGAAAAACCTACAACGTGACTATTATGATCCATCAGATGCATGGATCCAAACTTGCAATGGTTTTCTCTATCCTACACTTGGTTCTATTAACTTGCCTGTTGAACTTTGTGGCAAGGTTTTAGATACTACCTTCATTGGCGTTCCTACTTATGATCAATTTCAAGTCAAATTTGGTTTTCCTTGGATAACTTTTATGCATGCTATTGCTTCTCCCATTCATAAATGTCTTAAGTTCATTCATAATGGAGAAGTAAAAATGATTAATCATAGTTTGTATCAACCTTCTAGGCCTAGATATTTTTCTAATCTTGATTTCTTTTGGCCTTAGTTACCTAATTCATGTCCTCCTCACCCTGAAAACCTTTTTCATTCATATCAAGCCTATAAACATTGCAAGATAGTCGAGTTAAGCATGCCTCAAATAGATCTTAACTGTGGTCTTTTTCCCACTCCTTCCATACCTCCTTTATCCATTACTGCTAGCTCCATTACTCAACCGCCCAGTGTAGCTTCTCAGCCTTTTGCGAATCTTACCAATCCTCCTATTGAACCTGTGAAGGAACCAATTTTTATTCCTCCTAGTTCTCAACATGTGTCAAACAAAGAAAAAAATAAAAAATTTTCTAATGAACATTGTAAGAAGCGTAGAGCTAATGCTAGGGCCCATGCTTCTGTTCTTTGAAATTATTTATTTTCTTTTGACCAACCTATGCCTAATGTGTTGAAAGAAGTTAATATTCATAATGATGTTAAGATGAATGAGTATGACGATCCTATTCACATCTTAGATCCCATTCTAATTAATCTTGATGAGGAGGATACTCTTGATGATCCTATTGATCTTAGTGATGAATATGAGACCATTGATCTTGATACTGATTTATCTCATATGCTTTCAACTCAATTGATAATTACACCTAGTATCGAGCAATGCAATTCTCAAGAGGATCCTTGTTTGGAACTGCCTATTATTCCTACTGTATTGGATATAGTCCCTCTTGCGAGTTTCTCACCTTCCCTAAATAATATAAACTGAGATGGGGAGAGTAGGTGATGCGTCTGATTGGCTTATCCTTCATGGTAGCCCTTTATGTGTTTGTATGTTGTACTTTTCTTCTCCCGTAATGTGTTTTCTAAATTTTTGTTAGACTCTTTTATACGACCCTTGTTACTTTGTTGGTGCAAGGTGATAAAGGAATCAAACCTATTGTATAATTCCTCTATACGTATCTTTACTCTTCTATATGTTATTTTCATGTTATGTTGTACTTGTTCTATTCTTCATAAATGTTTTCCTTGTGTAGCCCGCTTGGATTTGCAACATGGTAGCACTGATTCTTTTTGGTCTCCATGTTGTGGTCCAAAAAGACTCTTCTTTGTAACTCTTGAGTTTTCTTTCCTCCATTGTGATTGTAGTTCTACTTTCTTTGGGGAATGATGTCAATTCATTTTTAATAATATCATATCTATATATACATGTTATCTTATGATCATACTGACCCCACAGTAGGTAGATCCCTTATGTGTTCTTTGTATGTTTATGTGATATTTCCCTTGATTTGTCTTCATTTGGGGCATCTCGTAGTGGAAATGTAATCAGTGGAGTTGTTTATGTTTTCATCAAAGTCATTGCTCCTGTTAAAGTGTTAGCAATGACTTTAACATTGGGGTATATGCTCTACTCACTTTTTGCACACATGCACGTTCAAAATATTTTCAAAACTTAAAACCTTTTCCCTTCATGGATTAAAGACTAATCCTTAAAGCATGGACATTTTACTTTATAGGATCTCTTGATCCCTCCAGTTTAAATTTACATGGATCTCTTGATCCCTCAAGTTTCAATTTACAATGTTTTGATCCCTTAAGATCAGAAGGTGTCCTTAAGAACGGATCTCCCTAATGGGTTGACTAGTGAATAGCCACATTCACTAGGTAGTTCAACTCCTTCTTTCCAGTTGTACTGTTTCCTTGTGTGGTTCACAATGGGACATAAGTTCTCATTGGGTGAGGTAATCACACCCTCTCTCTTTTTCTCCTTAACTGGTGATGTCTCTCTTATCATGATCTTAGGGTTGATAAAGACTTAAGTCCTTGGGGGCTTTAGGATACCTTTGTCCCTTTTGATTTCAATAAGGTTATTTGTTCTTTATGATCTCCTTTACCAAGAGTTTGCGTTGAGTCCATACTCTTGCTAAAGTGGGGGCTAAAAGTATAGTCAGAAAATGGAAGCACTTCCATTGTAGACTGGTTTATCCTTTCAAGTAAGTGGTTTGGGGTCATTTCAAGCACCTTGAATGGGTCCTTGACTTGGATCTGGCTTTTTCCCCTTGTTCTTCCCCATTTCTACTTTTTACAGCTTATTTCTAACACTCTAGACTGGAAAACTGGGACTTTGACCTTTTTGGGTCAAGTTCTACCTCTACCTTGACCTAGGTTAGAATCAACCTTTTTCTGATGAAGGGTTCAAATTCTAGAATTCCAGGGTTTCTGAATTTTGGGTTTTGGAAAGAGTTAATTTCTACTTTAGGGTCGGCTGTTTCAGTCTTCAGAACAACAAATCTTAAATTATATTTAATATAGGTCCTTTTCTAGGGGTATATTTATAATTGGAATTTAATTCTCCTATGTAGGCCTCTCTAGAAGATTGTACCCTAGTTTCATATAAAAGGAAGCTTTCTCCTCTTATTTTCTCTAACCACAAGCTAAGACTTGAACTATAAGCAAGAGAAATCTAAGACAAATAATTAAAGAGTGAGATCCAAAGGTGAAGAAATCAATATTTGAAGTAATCCAAGTAGCCATTAAAGAATTCATCCATTCTCAAGCATTCAATCACTTCTCAAGCACTCATTTCATCAAGGAGATCCATTGGCGGCCATTGAACAATTCAAGGTCTATGGAGCCCTCTTGTTGAATATTTCTCCATCCACATTCCTCCAAGCCTCTTCCTATTCAAATATCCATTAAAGATTGGTTTTGAATATCTACAAGAAATTGATTTGAGACATCCTACATTCTACATTCTACATTCTACATGATTTTTGGTGCATACATACTTGTGGATTCACAGATTCAAATCTGCCACAAGGGGTTTTACAAACAAGGTGAATTTGTTCATTTAATTTGTTTTACTTATACAATTTCAATTATAACTTGAATTTAATTCCAAAACTGGGGTTTGACCAAGGCAAACCCCTCCCCCCAACAAACAACCATTTTATTGTAGGTACAAGTTCGGAAAAATAGATCAGAGTGCAGATTTAGATACCCTTTTCGGTAAACTTTCAGGATCCGAAAACAAATTTCCTATCAGAGACTTTTTAGGTCGCTTCTTCTCTAGGTCAGAATTGGAAATTCTAGGTCAATGGTGACATTGACTTGAGGGTCAAAATAGAAACTATGTCCAGAATGAAAAATATTTCTAGGTTTTGTTCATCTCTGCATTTATATTCCAAATCCGGTCTCGGATTTTCCAGAAACTGAGTGCAGACCTCCGAAAAAAACATTCTTCAGATCTACAACATTTCAAGGTTATTACTTTTCTCCTATCCATTTTAGTTAAAGTTCTTAATCTATCTAAACCTATCACACATTCAAATCTATAAACAGGTATTTAAGATCTTCCTCTTTGCTCTTATTTCCAAATGATTGATTCATTTATGCATTGATCCTTCCTTTGGGGTTAATCAATTTGGATCCTTCATTTGTGTATCTAAGGATAAAAGGAGAGCACCTTATTTAGCCCCTACATTTCAAATACATCTATTTCATGCCCTAAACAAATTTAAATGTAATATTTCTTATGTTACAACACCATGATTTGTTCACGAGGAAACCTTGACCAAGGGAGAACTCCGGTGGGGATGGTACCCACAAAGTATGCACTAAGAGTATAATGTCTCTGTTAGGATACCTAGCCTACTTAGGAGCTGAATATTACATTTAGCACAAATCCATGTTAAATGATGTAAACCTTGTTAGGGGTAATATAAGGAGCTCGCTGCTCTTACAATACAAAACTGTCTCTTTACAATAATATTACAAAAGATGAACTATACAAGCATATTCTATGCTTAAGTAGTTCCAATTATATCTTGCAATATCCACTGCATTATTATAACATCACAATGAATTCACATACAACTCCTACGTAGTCTCATCTCAAAACATCTCTACGTATATGTTTGATCTCATAATATGTCCAGTCGGCTCACAAATGCATCACCAAACGTATCCAACACATAACCCAAGAGAAAATACACAATATGTGATCACACATCCATCAATATGGGATAGGACCCAACCTGAATCTAAAATAGCACTAATCGAATCCACACATTATTCCCTCAATCATCGCAACCTTTCATCTACCCTGCTTTACTGCTATATTGTCTTTGTATGCCAAGAACTCATTGTAACGCTCTCCATACAACTCTAAAATATGAGCGGCCATCAATAAAGCCATACAAAACTCCATACTACCTTCATCTAAGAGAACATGACTTAACTCACCATATACTATGCTCACCAAGAAAAACTGTGCAACTATATCCAGGAGACTGCTTGTGGACTTAGTTATTTTTCCAAGACTGGATACCCAAAACTGAGTTGTACTCCAAGAGACCATACCAATAAGAAGTGTTTCCATAAATGAAAACATATATGGCATACATCCTTGGGAACTTGCCAATAATCTCCCCCTTTGACATTGATGGCAACACTTAGTGAAAAATGACCAAGTGCCCAATGCCAAACTATTGTCTATACACCCCTTTCTCTATACGTTTTTTACAACTATTACTCCCCCTTTGACATCAATGGAAAAAAAATGTATCTATATACAAGGCAAAAAAATTAGGATTGCTCATCAAAAACTTACACCATGTGAAGTAAGTCTTGGAAGGAGGTTTCCAAGACCCTTGCATCTACTTTCCATGTCATCTTCAAGGTCTTACCAACTTGGATTAAACCATTCAAAGAAAAGGATGAGATCTTAGCATCCTTTAGTACTATAGGCATAGATCTATCAAGAGATTTCTTATTTGTTTCCATGTCCTCAAGGTGCTTCTCCAAAATTGACAATTTAGGAGTAATAAAAATCCTAAACTCACCAAATCTTGCCAACACTCTTGATTTCTCAGTTTGTAGCACACTAGTTTTGTCCAACAATTTGGACACTTCCTTATCCAACTCAGTAATTGATTGTGAGGAGCACCCATAATTCTTCACCAAGTTATCTAATGTCTTCTCATTATTGTGAATTATGTCCACCACATTCTGCACATGCCTAGAAGGATTTATGCAATAGTTGTATATCTTCTTCTCATGCTCAATGAAAGTCCTAATTCTAAATATAGTGGTATCTAATATGCCTATATCCCACTTTATTGACTTGCATACCTCTTCTAACTACTTCGCCATGTATTCGTTCTCAACCTTTACAGTTGTCACCTTCTCCAAAGAAGTAAGTGCATATCAAAATCATCAAGAATCTTTCCCAACTTGTATGCTGCATGATTACAGTGGAAGGTGAAAGGTATAGGTAAAGTTTATTAATTCTATCCACTTCCTTGTCCAATACCCTGACCTTCTTCTCAGTTTTCTGCTCAGATATTTCCTTGGCCTTAGAAAAGGCCATAAATTATCTCATCCTCATCCATTTCATCCACATTAGCACTCAAGAGCTTGCAGTCACTTGCCAACAATTGAGTTGTAGAAATAGATTTCTCCTTAATAGGAGCAAAAACATGAATAAGGGAAGGTTTGACCTCTTTCTTAGTTTTATCCATAGTTTTAGCTTCCTTCTTTCCTTCAGCCACAATCTCTTCCTCTGTAATTATATTAGCATCATTTTGTTTTGCCTCCTCTCTCTTCCTTTGTTCAATAATATCTCTCATTTATTCTTTTGTCATAGTGCCAAGATCTATCACATCTACTAAATCCTATGTAGTATTGTTATCTTCTTCAAAACCAGTGTCAATATTTCCTTGAAAGGGGTCAATAGTATCTTGTGAAGTGTCCAAAGACACATGCACACCTACCACAAAGAAATTTGGCTACATCACTATACTGTACAATTGGTTATTATAATTTTCATCCTTAGAAGGTTCAACTTGTGCTTGTGCCGACTTAGAAGATTCTCCAATCATGATATCCTTAGGCTCAATAGTTATAGACTTTGTAGGTTTCTAATGCTCACTTTCCATCAACACTATTTCTATAGCTTTATTGATTTCATTTTCAACATCCTCATATTTTTTTCCCATTATCTTTACCAGTCTTGTCTTCATTCTCAACTGGGCCTTAATAGCTTTCATTATCCTATTGTGATCCTCATGCAAAACAATAGGTAGCATGTCTTCTATGGATTTATCTCTTATATTTTCATCTTATTTAAGTGCTAGTTGTTTCCTTACTTCCAATCTATCATATAAGTCCTCAGGAATACTACCTTCTTGCTCAAGAAAATTCTTCTTAAATACTTGCATATGATTTATAACCACATCTCAAATCAGGACTTTGTCTTTTTCACCATATCTATTAAAGTATTTAGGTAGTTGATTGATATTACCTTGTTCAATGATTTATTTTCTCAACACCTTTAAGTTTGGTTTCATGGCTACCTTTCCATGGGGTTTTATCAACTATCTTCACAGTTTCCTTTTCCTCTTTCTTATCTTCAATATTCTTCTCCTCTTTCTTCTACTTCTTAGGAGGTGATTCTTGTTTAGGCTTAGAGGACCAAGTTGTCCTTACAGAATTCTCTACTGCT
This sequence comes from Thuja plicata, assembly GCA_018584345.1. Taxonomy (NCBI): domain Eukaryota; kingdom Viridiplantae; phylum Streptophyta; class Pinopsida; order Cupressales; family Cupressaceae; genus Thuja; species Thuja plicata. The sequence continues at coordinate 627,335 of MU224832.1, read as the reverse complement.
TCCTTTTCTGCGTTAACCACAACTGTCCTCTGCGATGATCTTCTAGGTGGAGTATGAGTTTTTTTAGGTACAATTTTAATCACCCTAAATTAGGCTATTCTAACCGAAGGCCCTATTTTCTATAAGTAAGGATCTCCCTCTCAATTATGCTAATCTGATTATTTGATTTTTAGTATAACTCATAAAAATCAATAAAATCCCTCAAATCAAACATCATCTACTAGTGATCTATTATTAATTTCTTATTAATTACCTTGGCCTATTTAATTAAATCAACCTCATTAAAATCCCTTGGCTAAAGTAACTAATTAAGGCAAATTAATAAATGCTTCTAAATTACAACTTACCACTAAATGAAAAATTAATCCATGGAACAATGGAAGTTGACACACATGGATCACCTCACATGGATCAAGCAAGGTTCAATCCTCATCAAGAATCAATCTCAATCACTCATTTCCTCTCATTCTCCATAAAAGGAGTGAATTTTGAGCTCATTCAAGATCCCTAATCTCACAATATTGCATTAAGATTATGCTGTAGAAATGAATTCATGCATCTAGATAATTAACTAACACTTCAATTTCATAATGGGATCAATTGATTTAGAATTGATATGTTTTTAGCTTGGATGCATACTAATGACTTTCTAGCAACTTGAATATTCCATTTTAAAATTGTATGTCAGTGGTCTAAAGCATAACTCGGAGAGCATTATCACAGTTAGATCAAACTCATTCTAAATAGGAATCTATCACTTGCTTTTGATTTTCATGCTTTGATTAATTATTATATTCTAACAATTGAGTTAATGAGTTATAGAGTGTTGTGTTTGCAGATTTGTAGGTACAAGTGAATGACACATAAACACATACACATTTTTGGTGCCCACTGTGGGGCAGAGACCCATATTTTACATCATTTTTAGCAAATTTCTATCATTTTAACTCTCTGTTCCTGTGGTGCAGATTCACATTTGGTGAACAAGATCGGATATGGTGATCAAGATCACACCCCATAAATTTTGGCTCGCATCCTAGAAATCTAGAATCGCGTTTGGGAAAGATCACATGTGGTAAATTTAGGAACACGTTTAGTTTTATTGATCACATTTAGTGAATCCTTAATCGCATCTAGGAATTCTCGCATTTAGGGAAATTCTTCATTCATTTTTGGTGTTCAAATTTGCATAATTAGAGGATTTTTAATGGCTAATGGGTTAATTTGTGCAGGTTACCTTTAAGAAATCAACCAAACATTATGCTTGTCTTAAATGATTTCATAGGAATTTAAGAAAATTTAAGATAAATTCCAAAACTAATTAGAGGATTATGCTCTTTTCCCTTTGGGAAAATTAGAAACTCAAACATTAGATTGTGATTTGAAGTCAAATTTGGGGTAAATTTACAACGTGCATGATGTGTTTTATAGGATAAAATTACATGGATATGAGAGTATGCTCTTCTCCCTAGTGGAGAATAAGAAATCTAGACTCCTAAGTCATCAATCCTCTTTATTTATTTTATCTTTAGAGGGACTTCTGGTTTTTGAAAAATCTCCTAGGAATGACCCAAGTGAGTAAGAGTAGACGCCAACTCTTCTACCTCACTATAATCAAGATGCTTCCTTGAGATTAAAATCTTGGAAGACTTAATCAGTTTTATCCTTGGAATATTGATGATCATTCTTGGGACATGCTTGGATGTTGTGTAGAGAAGAGCCACTTAAATCTTGCTTGCAAGACTACACTCATCTAGGTACTCATAGGGCTATACGCCTCAATCTTTCCTAGTGCAAGACTATGGGAGATGGCTGTGAACGGATGCCTAAATTAAACACCTTCTACTAGTGACCACTTAGACTACCTCCAAAAGGTTGGTAATGATTGTGCAAGAAAAATAGTAATTTCCCCAAGACACTCATCATATTAAGCCCTCCTTGATGTTACTACTTGACTAATATAGCCTCTAACATCCATTGTGTGTTCTTGGACCATCATATTTTGAGGAGTCATAGAGTGTGTTCCTAAGTTTATGAGCAAGTATTTTTATCTTAGCCTAAGTTGTAAGGGATAGGTATGCTTGAGGTCTAACAAAATTTATTAATGTGTGTGAATTCAAAACAAAAGATAAAAACCTCAATTTATCACCTCTCAGACGATTACTAACATTTTCAAATCTTTAGACTCACAGAAATGCAACAGACAAACCCTGATATTTGACAAATTTTCCTCATTTTCAAGCTAAGTGGAAAATGTAAAATAGTATGTTAGAGGCTTGTATCTGGTATATAGGTTCATATTCAGTGAATATTCTCACATCCAGTTGATCTAGGGTTGCATCTGGTAAAGAAGACATGTTTAGGATCGCATCTAGTAAAGTGTGGTAGTGCAACATCACATATAGGCAATTTAGGATTAGATCTGGTGGATCGCATATGGGATAAAGAATGTTTTTGTACATGTCATTATCTTAATCTTTTTAGTTTAGGATACCCTTTTTGTTCCCCATTCATGTTCAGTCATCATTATCAATCAAAGTGAAAGTTTTCATCAATCAAGTTGCAAGTCTACCCCACATGCTTTCTAGGTTCTCAAAAAATCATTCCCAAGTCTACTTGTCATATCACCATCAATCCTCTTTGGTTATCACCTCACTATCAGGAAATTCTAACCCTCTGACTCTAGAACTTACCACTTTATCCCATCATACTCGCATTTACCAATCCTTTGGATAAACACAGTTCGACGGTTTCAAACCATTTTGCACAGTGGGACACTTTGACAAGACTCCTCTCACGCTTTCATGGTTAACACAAGACACAACCAATATCATCTTGATGATTCCAAATCACCTCCTATACTGATTCAATTCCATCATGGAGGAACATCAAGAACAAATCCTATATTCAATCAAGACTCACCCTCAACACCTCTTAACACAAGAAAACAAGAAATATCAACAATGAATACACCCTATAAATGGAATGTTGCATTTGGAAAAAATAATAATGATGAAGACAGTAAAGATGAAGGAAATTGTCATAATCCCATGTTTGAATCCAATAGGGATGAAGACATAAGTGAAGAAGAATACCACAGAATTAAGCAAAGCAAGAAGTTTGTGAGAACGTTGGATAAAATTATCGGTGAGGACAAAGAAAAATACTCCTCCACTTAGCTTCTATAGGAGTCAAGCTCCCTAAAGACTATGATGTTGAATGATTGAAAGTAGAAGAAGTAAAAACACCTATATAAATTCTCTCAAAACAACTATAGACGTTACAAACGGAACTTAAGGAGCTTAAAAGAGAGAAAGAGAGACCAACAAGGAAGTACTCTTTGGAGCACATATGTATGTTCCCATTCGATAAGAGCTTAAACATGATTCCCTTTACACCTAATATGGGAAGACCTAAGTATGATAAGTACATGGGAGAAATAGATCCACATGATCATGTGAGAGAATTTTGCACCTTGACTATAGATTTCATGCATGAACCTACTTACTTGATGAGATTGTTTCCAGGAAGTTTAGGGGGACCGACCATGGAATGGCTCTCCAAGTTAACACCAAGCATAGAAACCTTAAAAGAATTGATCTAAAGGTTAGTTCAAAAATACTCATATAATATACAACACACAACTACTATGATGGGCCTATGTAACACAAAACAATGAACGAGCGAAGCTTTTATCAATTTATTACAATGGTGGAGAAAAATTCTCAAATTGAAAAAAATGATATCTTCATAAATAAATTGATATCATAAATGAGTTATGATCTTCAAATGAAATATTCTCCCAGTTTTGATAGAGTGGTTAAAAACATCATTTGAGCTGAAGATGTCATGATTAGGAGAGGATAATTCACGCTCTACAAAGAGAATAAGTCCTCCAATAACAAAAATTATAACAACAAAGATAAGCCTAAATGGTGGAAGAAGAACAAGAATGTTGTTAATGATGGAGTTGTAGAGGCATCAAATGCGAATGATAAACTAGTCGTGTTCAATCTCACAAGTAGCCTACAAGAAAACAAAGAGGCTAAGATAAAAATGAAACAATTCAACGAGCGAATAATGAGACAAACAAGAATAAGACCTGGGCTGCTAGACACAAGCGTACATTCACTCCATTGGGAGAATCCCTTGAGAAAATTTTTAAGATTATTTTGGACAATAAGATCATTACCTTATCAGATTCAAAACCATGGGAACCGAAGGTGAAACCAAGGTGGTGGAATGATAACTATTAGTGTGCCTTCCATCAAAACAAAGGGCATACGACCAATGACTACGTAAAATTTAAGCATGTCATACAAGATCTCATAGTTGGAGGTAAGATCATAGTGGAAGGACACACTTTGAATGAGGATCATACGAAATTCACAAAACCATTTCCCAATTATGTAAAAGGAGAAGCCTCTAAATCTAAAGGAAATGAAGTTAACAATACCTATTCTAATAACGATAATGTGATCAACATGTTGGAATAAAAAGACGTATCAATCAATATGATCACTATTAAAGGTGTCAAAGACAAGGTTGCACACTCAAATGCAGTAACACGAAGCCAAGCATAGGTGACAATTAAGGGAGTTAAGTCCTCATCGAAACATACCACATCATCTAAACCACCTGTTATCATAATCCCAAAACCAATGGCATCAAAACAAATGGATCCTTCACAAACAACTAACTACAACCTAGTAGATCAATTGAAAAGAACCTCGACTCAAATATCCATATTTGAGTTACAAAAGATCTCTCTGGTACATAGGGAAGTCCTTGAACAAGCCCTACATACAACCAATGTCCCAAAAGACATAGATATAGAAAAATTCCAAGCTATGTTTGGTCATATAATGTTACCTCATTATCTATATTTTTCAGAAGAAGATGACAAATCCTTGAATCATCCACATAATCAACCTTTGGAAATTGAGGTTTTGATTCATAAACATCGGGTAAAGCGTGTATTGATAGATGAAGATGCAAGTTTGAAAATTTGTACCTTCAATTTGGTCAAGGCACTAGGGTTTTTAGAACATACAATTGATCCACTGAGAAATATAACCATTAAAGGTTATGATAAGGAAGAGATATTATCCAAGGGACTGGTGGTGCCACGTATCAAAATAGGTCCAATAGAATGACATGTGATCTTCCAAGTTCTCAATTTTCCATTAGCTTACAACATACTATTGGGAAGAGCATGGATACATGATATGTAGGAAGTACCATATACTTATCATCAATGCATCAAATTCCCACACAATGGAGTAGAAGTTATGATTCCAACAGATTCAAGATACTCCTGTAACAATGTATAGGTCGATAGCATAGTTCCTCACAACAAGGAAGTTCCTAAAGAGTCTCCAGTTGAAACCTCAAAAGACATGGTCATGAGAAGCTTTGGGAAATCTTTAAAACTTGAAGAAACCAGCATGGGGGAATATAAAATAGATACAACACCATTATTGGTTAATCTCCCATGTCTCCAAAATCATATGGTCAACCATCAACATCATTTCCACCTTCTACATCAAAATTATTGGCTATTCATGAAGCCACAGATATGGAAAAAGCTACAAATGAAGATAAAGCAATCTTATCTTGGCTATATAGAGAGGAAAAGGAGGAGAGTGAAGTAAAACATGTAGAAATATCTCCAAAAAAATATGGAAAAGGTTATGATCTCCTAAAATGAATGGGCTATAAAGGGAAAGGACCTTTAGCAGATAATGATAAAGGAATTCTTGAGCCAATATATATGGAGTTCTAAAACACAAAAGACAAAACAAGAGTAGGATTCAATAACGAAACAAAACATCCTACCCTAACAAATGGTCCAATATTTGATAAATAAAATGATAAAGAAGAAGAGAAAGTGGAAGGTGTTAGAGTAGTCTAGTATAGCTAATAATTAAATTAGTTAATTATTAGTCTATCTACTCTTTGCTTAAGTTATACTTAGGCAAGTTTCTTTTTCTTAGAGTTTCCCTTTTAGGGTTTCGGTATCCTTTATAAGGAATCACCGCTTTCATTTCTTTAACAAAGTTTTTACATCACATTGTAATTCATAGAAACATATCATTAATATATTGTTTTCTTGAGCACATGATGTCTCTAGCTTTTTGGCCTCCATAGCCATTCTTCTCTTCTGTCTTGCTTCTATTCTGTGACAGATTTGCATGCAGGTGTTCTTGGAAAGATTTGATGTTTATCAAATCTAACATGGTATCAGAGCTCTCCTATTGTTCGCTGTTCTTGTTTTGTTGAAGCACACCAGACAGAGGGTTTCAGAGTTTTTCCAGTGTTTTTTGTTGTGTTTTAGGGGCAGGCTTTGGTTATGGTCACTTTGGGCTCAAACGGACATTACCATTGAGCTCAGAGGACCCCAAAACCCCAAAAATGACATAAAATTTGTCCATTTTGGACTACTGGGCTCTGAGGCAAAAAAATTTTGGTTTATGTGCTGTACGACACAAAAACCGAGGAAAAAAATTTAAAAAAACATTAAACAAAAACCAATTTTCAATGGTTTTTCTTGTTTTTATTGCGCGCGCAGTGCTTTGTGAAAACGTGCCACTGCGCCACCTCTGCCACGCTCTGCCTGCCCTACGTAGCGCGGCCCCCACCACCATCCTCCGTGGTCCCCCACTCTGCGGCCCTCCGCGGCCTGCCACTCCATGGCCCCTCAGCGCCGCCCTCCGCGGCCCCAGCACTGCGCCGCCCAAAGCGACCGCCAGCCCCCTCCCAGCTCAGCTCTGCCGGTGGCGGGTTATTTTCAGCCCCCGCGGGCTTATACTGCTGGCCGGTCGGTCCTATGAAGGACCAGGGATTTCGGCCCAGCCCCCGACGCTCTCCATGCGCCCGGGGGCCGAATAT
>MU224832.1:560261-598012 GCA_018584345.1 Thuja plicata | reverse complement strand
ATCAGAATGAGCATGCAAGCTCAGAAGTCAGAAAGTAGAGTGCACTAAGAAACCAGAAGAAGAGATCCCCGGACCTGTAGAACCAAGCACACCACCAGAGGGCATAAACTGCATAACTCGATGGAGTAAAAACCCGGAGCAGAATCTGGAAGAAATAACTCTACCACTGAAAAGTACACAGAATCAGCTTTCTCGGTGGCTCTTTAGTGCTTATGTTTCACTTAGGCAGTTTCTTTAGTCTTAGGAAAGTTTCTATTTCCTAGCAGTTGCCCTTTTAGGGTTTCGACATCCTTTATAAGGATTGTCATCTTTGTATTTCAGAAGGAGTTTATTCAGTATTGTTGATAATATAGAATCATTCTTTTCAACATGATGTCTCCTCTTTCATTTTGGCCGCCATAGCTGTCTGAATACTTCTATCCTCTTTCTGTCTTCTTCTTCTGTGTAACAGCTTTGCATGCAGGTGATCTTGGTTGCATTGCGTTTCAGCAATCCCAACAGAACAGAGAGATCAGAAAATGACAAAATATCTATCTGGCAGAGCTTAAGGATAGACTTAACTAATTTTTTTATTTGTTTTATTTGACCACAGTTAAGCAATTGATTTATACAGTTGGCAAGAAGATAACTACGAGATAAATCAGGAGTTAAAGTCGTAAATCAAATTGGCTGGATTGTTTTTCACGCCAAGAATCAAGAATCAAGACTTAAGGAATATCATGTCTATATAAGATACTAGCATAATTCATTTCTGCAAGTAATCAGATACACAGAAGGGGAGTGAATAGAAAGAAGATGCTGAAGAGAAACTGGCGAAGGATAAACTTCATACAGTCCTGATCAATCAAGCTAAGGGAGAGCTAAAGAATTCTGCAGACACCGACAAACAGAGAAGCACAACATCACAGAGCAGAAAGTGTGGAGCACGAAGGAATTGAATTGATACATTTATCAGAGAGGTATTGTATGTAAATAGATCTGAAAATCTGCAATTCAAAGTTGCATTAGAAATAGGTCATTGTGTTTCAGTTTAACCATTGAAGCATTAAGTCTCTTAACAGAGCATGACTTAACAGTCTTCTATAATTGACGTATATCCTAACATATTACCAAAAAGGTTGATTCATGATAGTAGCATTGGTCTTACCTAAATCCTATTGACAGTCTAAGAAGGAGGCTGATTCAAGGATGGTAGTAAGATTAGCATAAAGCCTATTGATAGTCTAAGAAGAAGGCTACTTCAAGGATGGTAGCATAGATGCCAGATACTAAGTGACAACCTATGTATAAAAATCCTCTAACAAGGTCATACTTAATAGTGTGTTTGTAACCTTTAACAGGGTTGGCTCCTAACAGGGCTCACTTTAGAAGAGTGAAAATTTGGGGTACCGGTCCCAGTGGTTTTTCCCTTAATAGGGTTTCTACGTTAAAATCCATGTGCTATGTGTGTATGGTTTATTACTTTATTGTTTTACATTTCACATATGCATTTTTGGATTGATTGGTATACTCTACATATTTACTAAGCATCGGTAAATAATTTTTACTGCTTATCGATAATCAAGGAGAACAAGGACAGACAAGGTAAACTGATAGACAATTATTTCAAAGTATTTTCAGGGCATCCATTTTGTAGGGACTTGATAATCTGAGGTGTATTGATTGGTGGATTAAAGTTTAAAGGATAAATTTTTGAGGCCACTGATTCACCCCCCCTCTCAGTTATTACTAACATTATCAAATATTTATGTACCCAACACTAAAATTGGCAGGGATATATTCTGACATAGATTGGAATCTGAGAGAAGCAACTTTAAGAATGATTACTGGATGGTGGTTGGAGATTTTAATACCCCTCTTTCTGATTCTAAAAAATCTGGAGGTATTATGTCGCAGAATGATAGTGGGGTTGCTCTGGTGGATTTTATAAACAATCAAGCTCTCTTGGATCTTGAACTCAGAGGAAACAACTTTACTTGGTCTAATAGAAGAACTGGGGATAACTTGATCCAAGTTCATCTGGATAGGACCCTACTTTATACATATTGGATTCTCCTCTATGACTACTCTCTGTCTACTCTTCCCCGGGTAGGTTCAGACCAATCACCTATCTCCATCTAGACAAATCCTATTTCAGGTAAGAGAAATTATCCCTTCAGATTTGAGAAAATGTGGATGCAACACCCAAACATTGCTAAAAATATTGCTGACTAGTGGAACGTCCAAGTGGAAGGTACAACTATGTGTAGAGTTGTTCAAAAACTCAAAAGAATTAAGAATAAAGTAAAGTTTTGGAACAAAGAAGAGTTTGGGGATATTTTTAAAATTAAAAGCTTGATCCAAGCTGACCTCCAAGAGATCCAAAAAACTATTGATCTGGAAGGTTTGACTACAGAGAACAAAATTAAGGAAAACAAAATCCAAGTTGATTATCAGAACATTATTTCTAAGGAGGAGGTGTTTTGGAGACAACATTCCAAATCTCTTTGGCTCCACACGGGGTATAAGAACACCGGGTTCTTCCATCTGACTACCCAGAAACATAAGGCTGCCAAAAGGATTGAGCATATAAATGGGCCTCATGGTAGGCTGAGCAAGGAGGAGGAAATCAAAAAAGAATAATATGGTTATTTTGCTTCTCTTCTTAAAGAAGAACCTAACCTATGCGAGGAAAATCAACACTGCTTCTGGATTTGATTCAGTGTATCATGTCAAGAGAAGATAATAAAATGATGAGTAAAATTCTGTCGACTAAAGAAATCAGGGCTACAGTTTTCTCCTTTGAAGGAGAAAAATCTCCTGGTCTGGATGGGTTCCCTCCTTTTTTCTTCCAGTATTTTTGGGACATTGTGGAGAAAGACATTTCGGACGCTGTGAAAGAATTCTTTGGTTCTGGATCCCTCTTAAGGGAAGTGAACTCAACTTTTTTTGTCCTTATTCCTAAGAGACCAGGGGTAGATAATGCTGACAGCTTTAGACCCATCATATTTTGTAATATGTTCTATAAGATCATCTCCAAGGTCCTCACGGCTTGTATACTAAAGATCCTTCTGGATATTATCTCCCCCCAGCAAAATGGTTTTGTCCTGGGTTGTCAAATTATGGATTCTATCATTTCTGTTCATGAGAACATTCACTCTCTTGAGGTCTTGAAAAAGAATGGTTTCCTAATGAAGGTTGGCCTCTCAAAGGCCTATGATAGAGTGGATTGGAAATTCCTTTGCAAAGTCCTAACTTCCTTTGGCTTCTCTTTGAAAGTGGTGGTCATTATTCAACAACTAATTTATTCTTCTTCTATTTCGGTGTTGGTAAATGGTTCAACTTATAATCTATTTTTTCTCTCTAGAGGGCTCTGCCAAGGGGACCCCATTTCCCCCATCCTCTTTTCCATCATGGATAAAATCCTAGTGTGAATTTTCTCTAAAGGGGTCCTGGAGGGTTTGATTCAGGGGCTTCTCCCTTCATCCTATTGTCCTCCTAGCTCCCATGAGCAGTTTGTGGATGATACTATGCTTATGGGATCCTCCTCTATTAAAGAAGCTAAAGCAATCAAGAAGGCTCTAGATTCTTATTCCTCAGCTACTGGTCAGGTTATAAATTGGTACAAAAGTTCCCTCTTTTTTGTTAACACTCCCCCTGAGTGTCATCAGAGAATGGCGGCTATCCTTGGTTGTACTATTGCAAAATTCCCCTTCAGCTATTTGGGTCTCCCGATGGGTCTAAAACCTCCAGATTCTTTCTGGAATGCAATTGTGCAAAATTTCAATAATAAACTTGCTGGATGGAAAGGTACCCTCCTCAGCAATGCTAGGAAAGTCCTGCTCAAGATTTCCCTCCAAAATCTACCTATTTATGCATTGAGCCTCTTCAAAATCCCATCCAAGATTGCAGATATAATTGAGAAGAGTCATAAAATATTCTTGTGGTCTGGAACGGAAGAGAAAAATAGAATCCACTTAATGGCTTGGGAGAAAGTGTGTAAGCCTATTAAACATGGGGGCCTTGGTATCAGAAAAATTAAGGACATTAATATAGCTCTCCTAGCTAAGTAGTGCTGGAGAAATTTTGGAGAAGAAAAAGGCTGGAATAAAAACCTTAAGTCTAAATATATTTTTGCCACTCCCACTATTGAATCTATCCTATCCTCTTCTAATCTTGTTCAGGGATCTGCGATTTGGAACAACATCTTGAAAGCTAGACCTCTTGCAGCTAAAGGAGCTAGGTGGAAAGTGGGCAATGTGTAGAAAATCAATTTCTGGGAGGATCCTTGGTTTAAGGAAAAACCTCTCATCTAGTATCCTGGAATGACCCATTTAGCTGAGATCTACACCCTCAGAGTTGGGTGTAAAGTTGTGGATTACTGGAAAGAAAACATATGGGTCAACCTGAGTATCATAGACCCTCTTCTGAATTTTATTAACCTGGATCTTTACCCGTAGGTTATTAGAGCTAATTTTGAAGATGAACTTGTGTGGGCCCCTAATTAAAATGGTAAATTATCAATGGCCTCAACTTATTCGATGATCTCCCCCCTTGGTGAGGAGCCCAACTAGGCTAAGGTTTCGTACCCTTCCCTGATTCCTAAAATTAACTTTTTTTTTCTAGATTTTTATACAGGACAAAATCCTTACTACTGAGAACCTAACCAAAAGAGGTTGGATGATACCCAATAGATGTTACCTTTGTATGAAAGATGTTGAGTCGTCATCTCACCTCCTGCTTCATTGTCAATTCTCAAGCGATGTCTGGAGGGTTGTGTTGCAGCACTGGAAAGTTAGTTGGGTGTTCCCTAATACTATTAAAGACTTCTTGAATCAATGTAGATCTCCCAAACCTTACCAGTTGGGAAAAATTGTGTGGAATTTTATTTCCCCTGATGTCATATGGAGGATCTAGAAAGAAAGAAATGACAGTATTTTTAGAAACAACACCTCCACTCCCTTCTTGGTCGGATCCAAAATTATTAGCAGCATTATTGAAAATACTAAAATTGCTTGTGATCTAAAACTGAAATTAATGGAAGGGAACCCTAATAAGGATGTTATTGAGCATTGGAACTATGATTCTAAGCTAAAGACCTCTCCTTCCTCCTGTGAGTCTGCTGTCTGGAGCTCCCCTCTGCCTGGATGGCATAAAGTGAATTTTGATGGTGCGGCTAAAGGAAATCTTGGAATTGCTAGATGCAGGTGTATTGTTAGAAATGTGGAAGGTAGATGTATTGCTGCTTCTACTATCCCTATTGGTTTTTAAACCAGTCATATGGCTGAAGCTATGGCGACCCTCTATGCTTGTAAATTAGAAAAAAGACAGAATTGTTCAAAACTATGGTTGGAAGGGGACTCTATGAACACAATTAATTATATCAATGGAATTAATCCTCCCTCTTGGAATACTGTTCATATCATTGCTTAGATAAAAAATATGTTAGCAAGGTTCAAGATCACTCATGTTAGTCACGCCTTCAAAGAGTTAAACTGCGTGACAGACAACCTGGCAAATTAGGGTGTTTTAAGTGCTGACGTCAGAGATTGGCAAGACAACCAAGGATTAAAAAATGATACCCTAAATCTGTAGAGGCACGATCAAATCCACCACAAACTCAAAAATATTACTTTTGATGATGACAAGAAAAGATAGTAATCAGAGTTGCCTCAATTTTGAGCCTCACACACATGACATCAAGTGCATTAATTATAACATTTATGAGATAGATGTTATCATTTCTTTAAAAAGGTGGAATTTTCCCATTATTTTCTCGTGCAACTCTTAGCACACTCTTTCTGTGCAATTTTCCATTTTCTGGGTAACTGCTAAAATGGGTGGAAAGTTGAAACGGGAAGAATCCTCTGTCTGCAAATGGAAAAAAGAGGCCGAGGTCTGGAAGAGACTCAAGGAAGATGGGGTCATAGATTATATGGAGAGACTCCATGGTTACGATAAGGATATCTCAAAGGAGTTCGCGGACAGCTGGGACAATGGCAAGGCGACTATCTGTGGTAAGACTTTCTTTGTTTCTGAGAAAAACATTTCTAAAATAACTGGTCTAAAAATGTTTGGTCTGAAATATTATAGAAGTGGGGTTATGGCTAAAAATGCTACCAAAATGTACCCTAAGACCCAGGAGGAAAGATATTTACTTGTTAAACAGAAGGGTGATTATGTCTTGCGATGCCATGTGAAGCTTTTTTGGGCTAAAATGGTTAAAGATTTAATGCAGTACTTTACCCTTGAGGGTCGATACACTAGGGCTTATAATTTCCATTTCATGCTGGTTAATCATTTCAGATACAATAGGAAAATATATTTTCCCTATTTTCTTCTCAAATCTTTGGGTAACAGTATTATGGAACACAGAAAGAATGTCGAGAAGCCTATTCTCCATGATGGGATTATTCTGTTGATCTACAAATATGCAAAGTTTAAGTTGCAGGATAAATCCCAGGCTAATGGATTGAACATGGGAAAGAAAGGCAAAAGACCTATGGCGAATGACAGTAACATGCTAGGCAAAAAGAGAAAGGGGAAAACAAGCAATGTTGGGGTTGACCCTGCTAAGATCCTCACGGAGGAGGATGGAATGAACATGAACAACGAATCAGAAGCTAAGGGGAAGGGAGATAGAGGTGTTAAGGGTGAGGCAACCAAGTTCATCTCAGAGGAAATAGGTATGGCAACAAGGGAGGATACTGAATCCCTTGAGCAGGAAATTATGGGCTCCTCTAAGGAGATGGAAAGTGATAGCAAAGGCAGCTTTGAAGACAAGGAAATAGAAGGTTAGGAAGGAAACAATACATCAGAGGAGCCAAGAACCCAAGGTGAGGTGAGAACTAAATCCCCTAAGAAGAGTAATAGCGAGTCGAGTCTGAAAAATACTGAGAAGGCCGACCCTATCACCACTCCCATTCTAGTGAATTATGCTAAGTCTAACGAGGCAAAGCTTTCTAGGGGGGCTTAGGAAAAATTAGAGGGAAATAAAGTGGAAGGGAATAACAAAAAAGATAATGAGAAAGATGGTGGAAGAAATGAAAATGAGACAGAAAAAAGCCAAGAACCTACAAGATTTATGCAGGTAGTTAAAGAGCGGGCTGAGATGGATTATCAGCTAAACTCTTGGCTTCTGGGTGAAATTAGAGACATCAATGGTAGGTATGATGACCTCCAGGATAGATTTAATAAGATTGCTATCCTGCTGGCTGAACCAGTGAATAAGGCTACTAAGAACAACGATACTCAAGAAGAAGAAATGGATAAAAGACTGCTGGAGAAGCTGGAACTTAGAATTAATGCAGTGGTTAATTTCCGCCAGTGTACGACATAAATTCACATTCAGATTATTGAAAATAATCTCAGCCGTATGATGAAGAACAACTATGAAGGCATGAAGGTGACTGATAGAAACTTAAGGGTGCTTCTCTCAGTGCTGGATGGGAACACTACTTCCATCACAGTGGATGATGATACTACTATTGAAGCAAGCATTGCTGGCCTGGGAACTCGTACTCGGGAGAGTGCCAAAAAGGTGAAATTGGGTAGCTCAAAGGAAATTAAAGATCTTAGAGAGGACATTGAAAAGTATAAAAATGTGATGGATAACTCTGCTGAGATGGTGGAAAAATAGAACTAACTGTGCTTTGTGGTTGGTTTTCTTTTTGTCTGGGTTTCATCTTTTGGCTGGTTGTAATGCTGGAGGGTTCTTATTGTTTCTATCTTTTACCCCCAGCTGCTGCTTTTTGTTGTATGTATTTCTTTTTGTAGTGTTGTATCCTACTTATCTTTAATTTCTTTTGTACATGGTTACTGTTCCCTTCAAAAATTGTTTTAACCTCAATCAAAAACTTTATGTTGAGGGATATGTTTTCAATTCATACTTGTATGTTGTCATTTGATAACTATAAATTCTCTTACCATAGTTCCATGCAATCACAATTTTCCTTTGAAAAAAAGAGTAAGAAATATATGTTGTCATTATACTTTCATTATACTCTGTTATGACATCATTCAATAGTTGTACAGTTTCATTTTATAGTAGTTGTATTTAGTTATATAAAAAAAATTTACACCTTCTTTCATACAAGTGTATTCAATCATACATTTGTTCTTTGTACAACAAATTGTGTTTTTTTGTAGTGAGATGTCTTTGGTCACAGGGGTAGTAATATTATTATTTCAAAATCTAATTTGGGAAAGAATTAATCACCACGTTCAACAAATTCTTTGCATTTTCTTCTATTAGGGTTTCAATTCAATGTGTTGTAGACAAATGTATAGGGAAAAACCAAAAACCTAATCTATAAAGCTTGCTAGGCCCTAATTTCACATAATCTTAACTCTAATTACATTACATTATTGGTAGGAATTTTGATCATTTGCATCTCGTGTTCTTTAAAGGTTACTATCTCAATGGAAGAGCACTTGGTTTACAAGCAGGAGGATGGTGGTTTGATCCCATCGTACTCTAATATCACTTAATATATGACTAAATTAATTACCATAAAATATATTAAATTAATAAATAGAAGCAAAATAAGAAGTATTTTTAGAAGCAACAATAGAAACCAAATTAGAAGCAATAAAAGATGCAAAAATAGAAGCAAAGCTAGATGCAACAAGCGATGTTATATTAGAACAAAAACCAAAACCAAAATCAGAATTAAAAATGAGAGCAAAATCAGAAGCAAGTTTGTAAGCAAAATTGGAAGTAAACCTGGTAGCAACACAAGAAGCAAAATCAGAAGCAAAACTAGAAGCAACAAAGGAATCCATAGTATAAGAAAATTTGGAAGCAAAAAAATACGTCATAATGGAAGAAAAACCTGGTGTCAATTTGGAAGTGAAAAAGAAGCTATTTTGGATGCCATACCAAAAGAAAAATAGGAAGAAAACTTATTCGGCGCAACATCTGATGTAAAACAAGGTGCAAAATCTGGCGCAAAACTCACGCAAAACTTGGAGCCAAAGGCTCAAGGCACTTGGACGCCAAATTTTTCTCTGACCCAAAGGCTCATTTTGAGCAAAAAAATACAATAAAATTTGGCGTTATTTGAGGCGCTAAGTGTCAGTTCTGTTGTAGTGCACTTTCCTTGGTGGAGTGGCTTTTGTTTATCACGTGACATTATTTTCTTATATGGAATTGTTTGTTTTGATTCGAGGTTATCTCTTATGCAATAGGTGTGTATCCTTGATCACAACCTCTTCCTTATTTGTAAAAGTATGTTCATCCTAAACAAATACCCTTATTTAGGGGCTTAAAGTGTGTCATGCTTCATCAAGAATCCCTTTTTCACCTAGAAATAGGGGGCAAAAATGATGCATTATTATTCTCTTCCCTTCTTTATCTTGAAGATGCTATTTTGCTCAAGAACTCCTCTTGAAGGTAGATGTCTTGTAGCCAATTTATCTTCCTTTCAAGTGTCTCTTCACACTTGGTGATATTCTTTCACAATTATTTATTCCTTGGCTAACAAGAGTCCTCCCTATTTTCTAAGGTTATAGTATTTATTGTTGTTTTAAGGATATCTCCTTGTTGTTTGAAGTAGGTACCCTTATTCTCTTTTCCTTATGATGTCACCATAGTCCTATGTCACCATTATAGGGGGCATATATGTGACCTCCTTGTATATTATGAAGCCTTGTCCATCATGGATCCCTAAGGAGACTATGTTTTCCTTAGGACTAATCCCTCTCATGGATACCTAAGGAGACTATGTTTTCCTTAGGATTGATCCCTCTCATGGATCCCAAAGGAGACTATGCTTTCCTAAGTACTAATCCCTAAAGGGACTACACATTCCTTAGGAATGATCCCTCTAATGGATCCCTACAAAGATTATGCTTTTCGTAGGACCGATCCCTTTTTTGAAAATTCCCCAAGGAGAAAATGCTTTCCTTAGGATAAATTGTCGTATGCATTTTTTTAGATTTTCTTGAAAATGATGTTTCCTTGGTTATCTTGTAGGATTGGTTAAACTAGCATACACAACTTGGTAGACTATTTGACCTATTCTATTGCATTTTTCAAGGTAGAGTTGACTAACATAATACAACTTGCTAGACCATTAATTCCACCTTCACATCAAGCTCTCCTATGGGATGAGTGGAACTTGTGTGTGTGAAAACCTAACTAAGCTAACAACACAAACACTTCAATGAATCATTGTTTGATCGATTAACAAACTAGATTGATGAAGCACGAATCAAGCAAGGCAACTCATTTCCTTCTAGTAAATAGGAGTATGAATTTGCTCTTAGATCATTTCAAATCCAGTGACTTTAGACTCTATCTAAATGAAGGATTTTGAAAGCTTTAAACTATATAAAATGTAAATACATCCATTATTAAACTAAGATTAATCAATTTAATCAAATGAAAGGAAGATTCCTAGATTATGCAAATGTAAAATAAGCTAAATGATAATGATAAGTAAATAAGAAAATAACAATTAACAATTCGAAAGTATTACTCTAATTCACAAAATCCTCTATTTTTTGAAGAATGAAGGCCTAATTATATATATAATTTTCTCAAAATGGACGAACAAGATCGAACAACAATTAGTGAATGCAATTAATATTAGACTAGCACAATCTATGTGCAACTGATTTGATTGGTCAAGAGAATCAGTTAACTCAAAAGATTGATCAATTATTTTAGAAACTATTTGATTTGATTTGAAAGTTTCTAAATCAAACACAAGTGGTTGAGCAATTAACTGATTGTTTCCAAAATGATAATCATATAGCTTTTGATGACATAGAAAGAACTTTTGAATTAATTAAACGGTTCCTCCAAATTATGATGACATAATTAATTTTAATTCTTTTTTGTGATAATTGATGATTCTTATTTATTTAATAAACATCCCCATACATTAATTAAATAAATATTATAACGTTGATTTAATTGTCAACAACATTATGATTTAGGAATTAATTAATTAAACATGATCAAGTGTGATGGTCGAATGGGACCTAGAGTTTAGGTCAAAATCAGATTGACAAGTTGAAATGCCTTACGTTGGGACAGAGGGGATTTAATCAAGATTTGGGTTTTTTTACTAACAGTCGAGATTAGGGGCTTAGGGTTATGTAGACCATTTTTAGGTGATTATATTTTCCCCTCTTTGAATTGATGTATGATCAACACATTGATTCAAAAAATAGTTAGCGTTGAGACCAAGAATAGTTTGATGTGAAGCGATGAAACTATTCTCAATTCAATTGATTCAAAGATATCGATTCTGGACTTTATTGGAATATAACCAATGAGATAGATCAGGATGGTCAGAAATGTGTGTGTGAAAGCGTGACTAAGCTAATAGCACAAACACTTCAATGAATCATTATTTGATTAATTAACAAACTATATTGATGAAGCACGAATCAACCAAGGCGGCTCATTACCTTCTAGTAAATAGGAGTATGAATTTTCTCTCAAATCATTGTGAATCCAGTGACTTTAGAATCTATCTAACTGAAGTATTTTGAAATCTTTAAACTATATGAAATGTAAATACATGCATTATTAAACTAAGATTAATCCATTTAAGAAAATGAAAGGAATATTCCTAAATTATGCAAATTTAAAATAAGCTAAATGACAATGATAAGAAAATAAGAAAATAACAATTAACAATTCGACAATATTACTCTAATTGGAAAAACCCTCTCTTTTTCAAAGAATGAAGGCCTGATTATATAGACAATCTTCTCAAAACAGACAAACAATATCGAACAACAATTAGCGAATGAGATTAATCTTAGAGTAGCACAACCTATGTGCAAATGATTTGATTGGTCAAGAGAATAAATTAACTCAAAAGACTGATAAGTTATTTTAGAAACTATCTGATTTGATTTGAAAGTTACTAAATCAAACATAAGTGGTTGAGCAATTAACTGATTTGTTTCCAAAATGATAATTAGTTAGCTTTTTGATGACATAAGAAATCACTTTTGAATTAATTAAATAGTTTTAATTTATTTTCCTCCAAATTGTGATGACATAATTAATTTTAATTCCTTTTTGTGATTAATTGACAATTCTTATTTATTTAATCAACATCCTCAACCATTAATTAAATAAATATTATAAGGTTAATTTAATTGTCAACAACATTAGGATTTAGGAATTAATTAATTAAACATAATCAAGTGTGATGGTCAAACGAGACCTAGAGTTTAGCTCAAAATCAGATTGACAAGTTGAAATGCCTTAGGTTAGGACTTAGGGGATTTAATCAAGATTTGGGTTTTTTTTACGAACAAATGAGATTAGGGGCTTAGGGTTTTGTAGACCATTTTTAGGTGATTACAAAACTAGAATAATACAACTTGATAGCCTTTCAACTATTTCCCTCTCTTCTCTCCCATGGATCATGTAGCATAATACATCTTGCTAGACTGTTGGATTCAAGGTCTCTCTCTTTCTTAATTCTCTCATAGCTTTGATAGTAGGTTAAATCATGGTCTTTTGTCTCGTCTTTGGCAGTGCTCTTTCCCTTTCCATGTGACTATTTACGATTTTGCAATAGTTTTCCAAATGGGATGCTAGTGGTTGGGACATTTTCTTGATCAAGGTCTCTTCAACTACTTGATTTGGAATTTTCTTTTAGTGTCTTTTGTATTTTGTCATTGTTTGTCTTTTTTTTGGTGTTCCCTTGCATGTGGTTGTCCAAGTTAAGATCCTTTGCTTTGGGGGTTTTTTCCTTAAACTTAGTGATGTCTTCAGTGGTACCATCATTATATCCATCTTCTCTAAAAGCATTGCTAAAGTAGTTTGTAGCCAAAACACCAAGTTGTTTATCATTAGTGATGTCTCAATTCAAATCATCCTTTAGACTCTATATCCTACTTATCTTCCTATGTCTTATCACTTATTTAAGAAAGAAGGTTGAGCTTTTGTCCCCTTCTTTTAGCCATTGGATCCTTGACCTTTTCTTTTAAAATATCTCTTCGTTCTTTAGAATGGCCTTCTATTTTTCTCATAGAGATTCTTCTTGTTTACATATTTCTTGGGAGTCCTCCTTATTTTCCATCCTATATTGTATAGTCTTCAGGCTTATGCCAATTTCTTTTCTTTGGGTAGAGATGTCCCTAGAGGTCCATTTGCTCCACCCCTTCACATTCCTCATGTTTATCTATAGTTTATTGCTAACTCTAAAT
This sequence comes from Thuja plicata, assembly GCA_018584345.1. NCBI lineage: Eukaryota > Viridiplantae > Streptophyta > Pinopsida > Cupressales > Cupressaceae > Thuja > Thuja plicata. The sequence continues at coordinate 584,851 of MU224832.1, read as the reverse complement.
ATTACCAAACCTTGGATGGGGGTATTCCACTATTTTTCAATGTAGTTTCTAAAGCCAATATGCAGAGACCACATTATTTCATACCTAAAAAGGAACTGGTCCTTAGAAATGTTTCTCCTTCCAACTAAAATGTATTTAGCTATGATCTGAAATAGAGTTTGGGAGGGCCACTAGGGTAGCAGTATATCCCATATCCCAGTGCATAGAAACTAAAATCCTATCCAATCTCACTTGAATTGAGATAGTTCCCTTCCTATTATTCAATCAAGTGTAATTTTGTCCATATAAATTTATATCTATAAGGCTCACCTTCTAATGAAATATGCTAGGTTGGCCGTATTTTCTGAATGGTCAATCACACCTCCAGATTCCTCTAAGGGATATAATGGTGTGGTTAAATCACCAACCACCATCCAACGAGAATCATAATTTTTAATGACCATATCTAAAAAATTCTTAGAAGGTATCCCAAACTCATACATCTACTCGAGCAAGTATTTGGTGCATAGACATTGATCAAATTCCAAGTGACATCATCGACAAGCATTGTAACCGTTAGGAAGTTGGATGTGAAGCTTACCAGGTTTCCATTAGATTTATTAGGATCTCACATTATAAAAATCCCTCCCAAGGCACCATGAGAGTCACTAATGAAGTAGGGGGAGCTAAACCAAATGTAGTCTGTGACAGTACCAATGTTCTATTGAGTCATTTTCACCTCCTATAATAGGACCTGTCAATCTTTTTCTCCAATATTCTGCATCTTAGAGAATATTGTTTCTAAGGGCTATTTAACCCTCACATATTCCAAGAGTGTATTCTCATTTCTTACTTATGTGGTTAGATCCAAGGGTCGACATCCTCATATTAGCAATTTCCCTTGCAATTTACTTATGTTTGGACAAATTCACTGAAAGCTCTCTTGTCGCTGTCTCTGCCCCCCCTTGCTTCTCCATTTTTCACAATCATTTTTCTTTTTGTTTAGTCTTTTCCTCCTCTACCAAATGAAGTAGGTTAACACTTGTGGAATGGAGGGTATGATTAATTATTAATTTGTACTTAAAGTCCCTCCATTATTTTCCAATGGTTCACTTCACATATTCCTAGAGGGAGGGCCCTCAACCTCTATAATTAGGTCCATTACTCATTTACCAACTTCCTCTTTTTTTTTACAAGTATCCTCAATTAGCTAGTCATTGGGGATAACTAAACCCAATACATTGGCGTTAGAGGTGTGATTGTCCCTAGGAGGGGAAATTTTATGACACTTTGGTCATCCATATTTTTTCCAAATATAGCTAAAGCAGGGGAGGTAAGCATTATCAACCCATTCTCCACACAACCACTTTTCGTCATTTGGGGGGTGATGTCAGTAGTAGTCTTCCCTTCTAATGAGCTAGTCATCTTCAAAATTTGCTTCCCCGATGAAGGAGATAATCCCATGTAACCCTCTAGGTAATTTTCCCTTGAAAGGGGACCTCTCAATTGGACATCAGAGGTTCATTTTTCAGTTACTAGGACCAAGGGGATAAGCTTTGTTAGCCCTTCAACCCTAGCAGGAGGTTTACCCAAAGGGGCCCTAGAATTTGAATGCACATGTCCTGATTTGGTGCAGGTTTGACAATAAATTGTAGCATCCTCATAAATGAGTGCCTAACTCCTATTCCCCAATTTAGACTATAAAACAATAAAATTAGGGAGAGTTTTGAGAATATAGACATTAACATAGAATTGTGTATATACGAACCTGGCTTTGGTCTTTTTTATTTCATCAGTACACATATATGGTCCAAATGAGTTCCCAACCCACTGGAATATTTTCTCATCCCAAAACTCCAATGATAGATTTGACCTTCTCACCCATACAGGTGATGTCCTATTCAAATCCACATTTGGGTCAAAGCCCGACTTCCATCTACATAAGGAAAGGTGGTGCTTTCCATAAGTGCATGGTTTGGAAAGATTGTTTTTAAAATCCTTCATGGAGGTAAATTTAAAAAGGAATAATCCTCCTGACATTGCACTAGGTGAAACACTTCCTTTTTTATTCCAGGTGGTAGCAATCCATTTACAGACCATCTCTATTGAGGGTATGAATGAAAAGAACTTCCGCACCAGGGCCTCATTCCACGACTCCACCATGTGGTCCAATAATATATCTGGGAGCATGAGTTCAAATCCTTCCTCTGTTTGTAAGAAGTTTGGTGTAAACTCTTGTTTAGGAAATGCTTGGTTCTTTCCCACCAAGGCACTTTTCCAACCAGTCATACATGGCCACTTACCGTATATGGAGGAAGCCATATCGACCAGATCCCCTAGTTTCAGGATGCTTCCCTCGCCATAATCCGCTACCATGGATGTCAAAGACCAGATCAAAACATAGCAGTCAACTTTTTTGGTCGAGTGTTTGTTACAATATCACATTTTTGCACTTTAAACAACTACAATATCATAGTCTCAAACTACCATTGAACAATCATTATAGTTTACGACACTTGTTATTTTTGTAATCATTTGATTTGTATTTTTTTATGGAGGTTCAAACCTACGAGCAAGGCTACCCAGCAGAGGCACGAAGTCTGCTAGCAACTAGCCCAATGAGGGCCACCAAAAAGATTTTTTTCTACTCGATACAGGAGCACGAGCTTTTAGGCTGAAACCTCTTTGGCTAAAAGCCAAGGACTGAGGGGTATCCATTCCGCCAAATTTGCCCGGGGCATAATCCTGACCTCATCCCTTATGATGTCAGAGCCTTGCACTCAGCAAGACTTGATCCCTAGTGGGCTCATTTAGAACCATTGAACTTCACCAGCAAACCAAGGGCCCATTGAAAATTTGTATTTATTTTGAAAATTGTAGTAAATATATATCAATTTTATGTAAAAAGTCATTATATAATTACTTTATAGTTTGGGGTCTTATACACGAATTTCTCCTTTCCATAATGCAATTTTTTCGCACACACTACACACGTTTAAATAAATTCTAATTTCTTTTCACTTATTGAGTAAATAGAATTAAAAATTATAAAACTTATTTAACATATACTTTATATAATAAATATACAAATATTTATGTAGATTATTTTAAACATGATAAATGATATTAAATTAAAAAAATCTATTATTTTTTTTAAAATTAAGAATTTTAACATAATATTTTTTTCATATTATTGTCTCATACATTATACAAATTTTATATTAAATAATTATTTTTTAAAAAATATATTAAATTGACTAAAAATTATTACATAAATAATTTATTTATTTTTTAGTTTGCGTATATTATAAAAATTATAGGTCACTTCTCTATTATTATTAGATTATTATTTCTAATAAAACTGAAAATTATTATACTTAATTAAATTATATCAATATTATTACAATAATTAATTATAGGCAAATACTTAGCCAGATTTATTTTTTCAAAGTGAATTCGTGTGCCTTTTAAATTAAGTTGAAGACATTGAGTTATTTGAGTGAGGTAAGGCATTTGGGGACCCACATGCTAGGTGTATTTATATTTAAATAGTAAATAATATTTTTTTTAATAAAGCAATAGTTGACAAAACCAAATAAAAATATATTAATATTATTTTATATTTATATATTTAGTTTTTATATTTAAATATATCAACTATTTAAAAAAAATATAAAATATTAATATTTAACTATTAAGAATTTTTCGATTTGATTGTGTTGTAAATGGTGCAAAATTTTTACAACACAATCAAATCCACAAATTCTTAATAATTATTATCTTTAATATTAATATTTTATTAACTATATATCAATTATATTTTTATATTAAAATCATTATATAAATACTTTATTATTTTATTTCTCTTAAAAGTTTTGTAATAATTTTTTATATAATTAAATATTTATTATTAGTAATATATTTATGTATGGATAGATTTTTTATTTTTTATAATGAACCGTGCCTTTTAAATTAATTTGAATGAGTGCTCTTTTTGTTTGGAAAAAAAAATGACATGCACTATACTTTGCCATGGCATATTTATCTACAACTTCCTTGCCTTGTGGGTTTTGTCATCCTCGTGCATACTTTTGACGTAACAAGTAACCATGGCACATTCCTCACTTATAATTCTCTTAGGGCCCGTTTGGTTGGCGGAATTTGTGCATGCTGGAATTGCCAATTCTAGAATTGAATCCATTGTAGGTTTTTGCTATTCTCAAAATGAATTCTAGAATATGGCTGTCCTGTTTGGTTCACCTGGAAGATGACTGAGAAGATGCAAATTCTGTGTTTGGTTCCACACAACTAGAATTGGAATTGGAATTTTGTTTTTGTACACATACACATATATACACACATATGTGTATACACACACACATGTGTATATATACACAGACATGTGTGTGTATATACACACATGTATATATACACATGTACACACACACACACACACACACACACATATATATATATATATATACACATACATGTATGTATATACACATGTATACACATACATACATGTGTATATATACATATGTATACACATATACACATATGTGTATATATATACACACATACACATGTGTGTATACACACATATACACATATATACACACATTTGTGTATATATATACACATACACACATATACACACATGTGTATATACACACATATGTGTATATAGATATGAGTATGTATATACACATGTGTGTATATATACATACATATATATACTATATATATACATGTATGTATATATACACACAAGAGTATATACACACATGTATATTCACACACATGTGTGTATATACATGTATGTATATACACTCATGTGTATATATACATACATGTATCTATACTATATATGTACATGTGTGTATATACACTCATATGTATATATACATACATGTATATACACACACATGTATATATACACATGTGTATATACACACATATATATACACATGTGTATATATACACAGATTTATATATACATTCTGATAGCAATATGATATTAACACAAAAATGGGAATGAATTTTCCTTCACAAAATAATACTCTCAATTCCAATTCCAATTTTCAATTCCAATTCCAGGTCCTGAGGGGGAATTGTGGAATGCTCAAAAAGGCCCAAAATTAGAATTCGCATAACCCTATTCCAATTTTTAATTTTGGAACCAAACAGGGAATTGAACATTTTGGGAATTCGGAAATGCCAATTCCCATTCAATTCCAATTCCACCCCTCAACCAAACGGGCCCTTACCCTTGCTTGGGTTGTTTGAATTTCAGGTTCTAAATAAAATTTATTAAAAAAAAAACGTGGAGAGGTGTAATTGCTCTCAAGAGTTTATTTTTAAAAAAAAGTGTTAGAGATAACTTTACTCTCTTATTTAAAAAAAAAAAAAGATTATATGTGTAAGAGAAAATATATTATTTTAAATTTATTTTATACTAGTATATTTATATTATCAAAAATTTATGTAAAATACTTGAAAGACATATAGTTAAAATGTAATTCTAATTCTAATAATATGCATTATTTATTCTAATTGAATGGTAAAATCAATTCTAATCTTTTCTAAATCTTAATCCAATGGTAATTATAAATGACCCCTAATCCTAACCTTTACCTTAATTAAACCTTAATCTTAAAACTAACAATAATTGAATTAAAAAAAATAGTGTAACCATAACTAAAACCTAGCCCTAAGTCAAACCATAATAAACTAAAATTCTAACTCTAATTAGGGCTTAATTGTAAACCTAATTGAATATTAACCCAAACTTTAATGGCAACTCTAATTGTTATCATTTATAAATAATCAATATTTTTAGTTTAAAAAGATAAGGATTGAAGAGCGATTTTTTTTTTGCAATGCTATCATATCAAATGGATGTGTGATTTTTCATTTCATTTTAGTTTCATTGTTGCTGCTATAAATCATATGAGTCATGAATAGGGAGGATAAGATTCAAAATGAATTTTAAAAAAAAACATTCACAAGATCTACATTGTTGCAAAAATACCCAAAGCACTATCTCGCCCTTACAAACAAATAATTATGATGAAATCATATTTTATTGCTACATTGATTCACATCACATGATTTATTAGTTTCTACATCTATAGAATACATTTCATTAATTATGAGTAATACTAATAAATACTAACAACTTATAAGTCATGTCTATTAAAGATTAATTTAACACATAATCATACCATTTGAAACATGGTCAAGTACTCTATTATAAAAAGTTGCTCAACTTTAAACATTAAATAACATATAATCATAATTATTGAAACATGCTCAACTCACGTACCTCATTCAACACCAATCATTTCCTTCCTTAAAAAGATCTCAACTAAAATTAAGATAAAGTAATAAGAATAATAATATGGATGCAACTTCAAAGAAGAGAGGATAATATTCATTCTTCCAATTTAAATTATTTCATAAATCTAAATGTACATAACTCAACCTCTAGACCAAACCAATATATGCAAATTCTAACATCCAATATATTTATGTCACAACCACGCATATATTTATTTTGCAGAAAAGAATAACAACATTATAAAGATAACCTTCAAGTTCATATTACAAGCACTTTGTTGCATATTTTGAAAGTGTAAGATAGGGAAGTAAGGGTCACTATCTTAAGCATGCAAACTAGGTTACTACTTCTATTTCCACTTGGATTATATTTTGGTGAACCAGATGCATCTTACATATTACTTACTTCTGATTTTCATGTCTAAATCTAATTTGTATGCATTACATTAAGCTATATATATACCTTTTTTAATTACAGTACATTTTATGAATGGAGTTGTTATCTTCTTTATCCAAGATATTCAAGATATTCCATTTTATGCATATGATGATGATTATCTCTTACTTTCATCCATACTTATACCATCTCCCAAAATTTATCCCACCCATGTGGACGTTTGGTGTAACAAGAGATTATCAACACTTCTTTCAAAAATCTCCCTCCTAGGGATTAGGCCCTTAGGAATGATGTTGATCCTTTCCATAAAATGTACTTCCCCTATAAGGATATCTTTTAACAAGAGGATGATATTATCAACACCTTTCTTAATGTCACTTTACCTTCATTACATATAAATTACATATCTTCTAGCTCGATGAAGCATTGGTGGCTATGTTAATCCCTCTCCCAAAGTTTCTCCCAATCATGAGGATTCCTTGGAAGAAGAGGATGATATCATTACCCATTTCCTTGATTCTCTACTTTCTAGTGACAAATCCTTGGATAACAAAGAGACTAATCAAGTCAATTTCATTCATGGTTTGGGTAATGAGAAGCCTAAAATAGTTTTCAACCTTCGTCGAGATACCCTTCAACCTCAAAACAAACTAGTGATTGTTGTAAAAAGTGCTAAAAAACTTGATTATCATACAGTAGCTCACGTATATAATAAAAATCCTTTCTCCCATCCTTCACAATATGTTGATAAGGAGTATGATCATGTTGATAAAATTCATGAAACTTTAGCCAAGATCTCCCTTTCAGACTCAATTAAAACTTCATGTACATATCATATGATGATTCAAGAAACCTTGAAAAAAGTAGTTATATCACATCCTCTTAAGTCAAATGAGGTAGAAATTGTTCTTGATTGTCTGCAAGAAGCAAAGGTGGAAATTGAGTTCTACCAACATGAGTTACCTTCTTTAGAAATTCAAAACCATTGTGACCACCTCATGGTTGTTGTCCTTAGCAATGGTAATTTTATACAACATACTCTACTCTATAATAGTTCAACATTTAATGTGTGTAGCATTGAATTATTGCATAAAATACAATAGATACTTATCTTGTTGAATTTAATAATATTCCTATTTCTAGATTTGATAATGTTGACAAATAATTATTAGGTACAATCACCTTACCTATTAAGGTAGGATTTTTTATTCTACCCATGGTTATCCATGTCGTACTAAATACTAGATCACATATAATCTTCTTCTAGGTAGACCTTGGATTCATGCTTGGCAAGTCATCCCTTCTACTATGTTAGAAATATATGTTTGGTTGTCTGGTTGTCATTGATGTCAAATATTGTGGTCTGAAGGTGTTTGGTCTATGTGCTCAAACAATGTGGTCTGAAGGTATTTGTAGAAGGCATGTACATGTATATCAGGTGGTCTGGATATATTTGGATGTTGGATATTATTCTAGAAGAAGTAAGGTTGTGTGTTGGACACGTTAGTGCTACAAAATAATGAAAGATAGGTATGTATTCAAGGTTACATAATAATGGAAGATATGTTTGAATTCAATGCTACAAAACAATGGAATATAGGTATGTATTTTGGAGATCATGAGAATGATGGTTGTCAGTGCTTCAATGTTATATTCTTTGCTTCGAAAGTTATTGGTTCAATAGCATGGATATACAGTTGAAGATGATAGTTGTTCATTTGTGTTTTCTAGAAGGTTTCCACTCCAGAAACAAGATTTGAAGATGTGCATATGTAATTTGTATTGTATTCCAGTTTTGGTCTTGGTTGTGGTGTTTCCTGGTGATTCAGAAATAGTTCCTAGTGATCTGGAGATAGTGTTACCAAGTGTTGCAGTTATGATCAATTTGTGTTCTAGTTTGGAAATGTGTTGTGATGGCTCCTCATGTGGATATCTAGTAGGTGATATCCTATATGATGTAGATTTTGGATCTCACCATAATGTGTAGACATCCAAATATAGTTGGAAAGTGGTGTGGCTCTTTGGGTAGTGTGATGCTACACGTTTGAGTTAATTATGCAAGTTGTTCCAATAATTCTGGATATAGTATTGGGCTATGTGTAACATGTTCATGGTTCCCCCTCTCTCCTAGAGTGGACCACACTTCATTTTTTGGTCCAGGTATTATGTTTAATTATTATCTCTTATCCTAATGGGTTCATGTTATGTATGACCTATGTTTTGATTCAGTTAATCTTGACATGAACCTTATTGAAATTTGTTGTTAACATGGTTGACTTGGAATTTTCCTTTAATTTTGTTTTTGCATGGCTAACCTTGTTGTAACTCCAATGAACTATCTTACATAAATAAGTACAATGTGTACTTTGGGAAAATCTAAGAGAGCGGTGAGAAATCAAGTGAAGATCTATAAGTAGAGTTTCAGAAAAGCAAAGTATAATTTATGAAGTTGTGGTTTTATGATTGTGAAAGAGAAGAAAAGGTAGAGACATCGTGTTAACAAAGTTGTGTAGGAAAGTTGCATTATCAGGAGAATTACTCTTTATCTTTTGAGAATATTTGTATGCATCTTTTCCCTAGGATAAGTGTACAAGCTATTTTATTTATCTTTCTACTTTAGCAGTGAGCCTATGTTTGCAAGTCTGAAGCAGTGAGATCCTATCTGTATTTGGTGTTGTATTGGCAGTGAGCCTCTGGTTGCATGTCTGGAGTAGTGATCTCCTACTATCATTGTAATCAGACTATATATTAGTGAATTATCTTTGTGGGTAAGTTCTCACCATGGTTTTTCCACATTATGATTTTCCACGTATAAAAAACTTGGTGTTGTTGTGTTGTTGTTTCAGTTCATTATTTACCTAGTAAGTTGTGTGGTGGATAAAATTTATGGTTTATTTTCTAAGTAAGGGCTTTAGTTTACATTGATTCACCTCCCCAGCATCTGGTGTGTGTTCAATGTACTCTTCATTTCCAAGTCAAGTTTATCTACAAAAATGAGTTCTACCTTGTGGCAGTCGGTGTTAAAAGTTAGGGTTGTCGTTGCACCAAAAGATCGATGTATTAATGCTCAATAAAATAAATAGACTTATAGAATCCATAGGAGGTTTGTAAACCATGTTGCGAATCCCACAATGGATTCTGGCCCACTACCAACAATCCCCTCCTAGCGTCACTCACTGCGTCCTGCGAGATTCAAACCTGTGACCAAGCTCTGATACCACTTGTTAGAAGCTAGGGTTTCCTTTGCACCAAAAGATCAACCTATTAATGCTTGATACAACCAATAGACTTATAGAATCCATAGGAGGTTGTTAAACCATGTTGTGAATCCCATGAGGGATGCTAGCCCACTGCCAATAGTCAGCAACAAAATAAAAATGCAATCTCAATCTTCTTCAATTTATTCAATTCATTCTCCAATATAAAATAATGCACCATTTCCTAGTAAGAAACTCCTTCACTTGAAGAGACACCTTTAGATGATGATTGGGGATCATTAGAAGATGACTAGCGATCATTAAATTTCACACCTTCCTTTTGTAGCAAAAATAAAGTCATGAATTTGAGACTCAAACTTCTTATTCAAACACATGTATGAATGTTGATTGGGATTATTTAAATTTCAATCCAATTCAACCTAAGAGTAAACCCTATCCTACTGACATTTAAAATCCCAAACTTAATTTATAAAAACAATATGGATACAATAAACATTGTTTAGGTTGTGTACAACAAAGCATTGTGACCCATGAAAAACCTACATCATACTTGTATAAATAAGGTTTAGGTTCCTAACATCCTCCTTTGTTGACATCCCCTCCCCAATTCTCTTGTGTGTCTGTCTTCTATGTACTACTTTAAATTATACAAAGATAGTATTTTATCCAACCTTCTTCATGCTAGGTTGATTACCTAATCCAAACAAGAAAGGAAATGTAAAAAATATCTTGAAAATGTTTCTTTTTGTACATATTGTCAATTTCATGACTAGTCCACTAATTAATATCATGATTTGCATATTAAAATCTAAAAACTCATTGATTATAATGTCAATGAGTTGTAGCTTTGGCATGTTCATTGGGTAAGTGCACCAAGTTGTTGGTCAGAAAAGTGGCCACATGATTAAAAAAAACACAAAATTTTGCAAAACTCATGTGTGTTATTTGAATTTTGAAATGTGTAGGCTCAGGGAAACCAAGCCTAAAATGGAAAATTAAAAAACAATAAAACTTCTTCATAACCCATAAGGGTTATGAAAAATTCTAAGTTTTTTTCATAGCCTGCGGCCAAGTCTTTTTTTTGCATGAAAAATGGCTTGACAACGGCTCCAAGGGTCCCAAGTCAACATAACCTTAGCATGTTCACATGTCATTTGCATTTTTCCAGCGTTTAGACCAATTTACAACCATGCCATGTCGTCGAATAGGTAAGAATTTGATATTTTTATTGTTTTTGTTTGAATTTGAATTGAATTAGGGTCTATTCAATTGATTTATGTTTTTTTCATTAATTTGATGTTTGACTCTGAAAAGAATCCCCAACAATGAAAGAGACAACAAAGACCTCTTCTTGAACAACCACTACAATAAAACCCTCAAAATGCTACTCCACAATAGTAAAACCCTCAAAATATCACTCCTCAAAAACCACTACCACCCCAAAACCCTCTATGTCCCCCAGTAGAACTTGTACCACACATGAGGATCTTATCAATCGCCTAACACAAAACACTACTCATATTAATATTATAGTGAATAGGTTGAGGTCCTCTACTCATGAGCACCACTCATCTCTCGCCACACCCATAGAATAAATGGCCAATAGTTCCAGGGAGGTATCTAGACAAGTTATGAAATGGGGTTCATTTAGGGATAAATATCGTGAACTTTATGTCGATGGGTTGTCATATGATACGGTGAAGAAAGGGCATACTTAAAGATGACATATGTTCTCTTTTAACCAATCCTAAAATTGATAACACCCTACCTGCTGATACAAATAGGTTTCCTATACATTGGTGTGTTCGCACTAGGATGAAAAATGCATTTTCGGATAGTGGTATATGGTCTTTGACCAACCACCTTGTAACAATTGGGAGGTGCTTCTATATTTTTTGAGAAATCTATATTGTGAGTTTATCCTCAGATTGAAGCCTAATTAATTTGACATGCGATAGTTATAGGGTAGAGGGAGAGGCTCTCCACATGATATACATGGGTCCTAGAGGGTGGTATATGTATAACATAGGAGGCATTTAGCTACTAAACCCATGATTCACATCATGGTCCTAGTAGTCCTGAAGGAGTTTATGGAGTTATAGACTCTCCAAGAAGCTACATCATTGACTGATTTCACTTTTCAACATGGCATACAACTAGTCAGACTAGAGGATGGATCAACACCTATGTCACGTCCATCATCATCAGATGCACCATTTGGCTCATCCCATCCCATTGAGAATATGTGCCTCAACTACTAAAATATATGTTCTGGGGTAGATACTTACATGAATGAGGATGGTTTGACATCCCATTCATGTACACATTGCGGGAGTAGATGTCATGCTTCCATCCATAGGATATGACCCTCACCGACAACCTAATGACCATGGTATTTTATAGTATACAATAGATGCAAGTGTGTTTATTTGTGTTAATGACATATTAATTAATCACCTAAATCTTATAAAAGTAAAAAATATAAATATATATGAATAATATGCATTACAGGGTGCAATAGGTGGTGCGAGAACACCATGTATTCTTCGTTCCACTTCATGTGCATAAGTAGTTTTGAAACCTGAGGTAAATATTTTTAAATATTGTTTAAAATAGAATAATACATTGCTTTCAAAATATTTTTTGTTAATATGTATATTTATTTGGTATTTTATAGGGCTTGTCAGGGGCTCAAATGTCCCAAGTTGATGGTGTCACGCTTTCAGCCATTGAATTTGGCCTAGAAAGATTTGCAGTATCATATTTTGCACAACTCTTATTTACAATTTTAATTGAATCCATGAAAGTCATTTAGATTTAGATTTTTTTGACTTAGATTTAATATTATATATTTGTTTCTCTTATGCTAATTTTGTTTCTATTAGGTTACCCCACTTGGCTTGAGGACATCTCGTGTGTGAAAGGCATCTTCTAGCACACCAAGATAGAAAAATATATCATCGTAGACACCCAAACGCAAAAAGGTAATTTAGTGAAATTCTAATTTATTTATTGAAATATATTATGATTAAACATGTACATGTAGATCTTGATGAATGCACCTGATTTATTTTTTCTATATACACAAACAATTAAAGTTTACAAAATTAATGAATGCACCTAATATCGTTGAGGTTCAGGAGAGGGAAGAGGTAACATTTACATATTCACTTTCAATTGTATTCTTTTTTGTTTGAAATCTCTAAATCCGTCCTCTATGACTATAACATAGGTTATCATTTTTCAAATAGTTATTGGCTATAGCTACTTCATCAATGACGATGCCTCCTAAGAGTACATGAGAACCATTTGAGGCTCTAGTGTGCATTTGTTCTATTTATGTTAAACATATGAATTTAGATATAAGTACATGCATTTTTAGTTTTTTAGTGTTTGTCAACAACTTGTGGTTATTAACTTGTATTAATTGTCTTTTACCTATTACAACCCCCTTCACAACTTCGCATAGATGCTCTACCATTCCAGTTCGTTAGAAGTCTCGATTGTCAAAGATGTGTTCTAACACAACGAAGGGGAGAGGTATGTTTGTCTTCTTAGTTGAAACTCTCTTGTCAACTCCTTTTGGATTGTTTTCTTGTTTGTTTGAAATCCCTAATTCCTTCGTCTATGATTATAACATATTTTATCACTTACCATACAGGAAATGATCATAACTAATTCATTAGTGATTGTACCTCCTACATGCATAGGAGATCCATCTGAGGCTCTTGTATGTATTTATTTTTTAGTCCATGCATTTCCAGTTTTTTAGTGTTTCTTGACATATATGTTATTAACTTGGATTAATTTGGTTTTACCTTTTACAACCCCTTTCACAACTTCCCACGAATCCTCTACCTTTCCATTTTGTTAGGAGTCTCATTCACCCAAAAAGGGGTTCATCAACTTTACTATAAAGCCAAATTACAAAAGAAAGAGATGAGGTAATCAACAATTCAATTGCAAACAAATTATAGACCAGTATTTAGTTATTTTGAGGAAAGATATATGATTCGGCATTTTAATTTTTCTTGTACAACCATCTATAGAGCCATGTACTGCTTCAAATAGGCTTGATTTTGATGATCCTCCATAGTCATAGATATTTATAGAGACATATAGTTCTAGTTGTGGTCATTGAAGGGCCAATTTATATATATTCAACATTTGTATTGTCTATATCGACCTTGACATGGCACATGCCACATTTTTGTAACTCTATTATTGACTTGAAATTTATGTCATTTTTGTATATGTACATGACTATTGTTATTTTTTTTATATATATGAAATTTGATATTCGATCCAATTTGTTCAATGTGTACATATCTTTGTACTTAAAAACTTAGTTATTTGCAATTGAAATGTGATCCAACTTGTTCATTATGTGTATGACTTGATAATTTGAAACATACATATTTACAATTTAAATGTGATCCAATTTGTTCATTCTATGTAACTCATATGGCTTATACTTTTAAATGATTATTTAATATAATATAATTCAAACATATTTAGTATTGGAGTCATATTGTGCTTATGAATGAATGAAATTTAGACACAAGCTCCATCAACACCACCAAATTTCATTGTTGGAACGTGCATTGAGAATGATCAATTTCATTTATCTATCTCTTTGGATACCTTTTGACATGTGTCAACACATTAAAATTGTTTATTTTGTCTATTTGAACCTTTTATAGGCTATTGGAGGAATTGTTTTGGTTTGGGAGAGTGTTTAGAGGGCAGGTGCTTTATAAAACATGTCTAATTGGCCCTTGAATACCTGAAATCAATATTTTTTGAGCAAGTTCTTCCAAAACATGACATATCAAGTTTGACATATGTTAGATGTATCCCAAATGGTCATCTAAAAAGGTCATTTTTTTATATGAGAGGTGAACATGTCAAGAGTTATGAACCAAAAACTTAGTTTTGAGGGCTACTAGGAACAAACCATCATTGTGAAGGAAGCCCATATCACATTCTATTCATCGTGGGCATGAACTGAAACCTTGATCATGTCTGTATGGGAGGATTTACCCTAGGCATGGTCCCACTTTTCTTCTCAACATACTAGAACGCTCACTACCGACAATGTCCTTTGTGTACCCTAAGTGCAAAAAATTGTCAAAATTTGACAAACTATTTCTTACAAACTATGGCACCTACACATGATCTGTTTGAACCTATAACATCATATTAGGCCCCCCTACAATAAAATTTCTCATTTTTTGAAGACTCGGAGTCATTTTTGCACGACAACAATTTTTTTGTTCGTGCAAAAAGTGTCAGATGCACTTAGTGAAAATTTGCCAAGTAGCCCATATCATATTTTGTTCATCATGGGCATGAACCAAAACCTCGATCATGTCTAGTTGGGTATATTTTCCCTAGGCATGGTCCCAATTTTCCTCTCATCACACCGAAATTCTCATTGACATTCCGTACCGACAATGTCCCTTGTGTACCCTAAGTGCAAAAAACTGCCAAACTTTGGCATACTATTTATTGCAAATCATGGTACCTCCACATGATCAAGCTGAACCTATAGGGTTGTGTTAATCCCTCCTACAATTACCTATCTCAAATTTTTAAGGCTTGTAGTTGTTTTTGCAGGGCATTAGTTTTCTTGTTCTTGCAAAAAGTGTCAAATGAACTTAGTGAAAAGTCGCCAAGTAGCCCATATCATGTTATATTCATTGTGAGCATGAATTAACACCTTCATCACATCTGGTTGGGTGTTTTTACCTTAGGAATGGTCCCACTTTTCCTTTTGGAATGTCGTAACATTCAATGACATACCCTATCGACGATGTCCATTGTGTACCCTAAGTGCAAAAAAATATCAAACTTTAACGGATTGTTTCTTGCAAACTGCAGTACTTGCACAAAATATTTCTCAACCTATAGGGTTGTGTTAGCCCCCCTATTAAAACATGTCTTGATTTTTGAAGGCTCAAAATCATTTTTGCAGGGCAACAATTTTTCTATTCATGTAAAAAGTGTCAAATTCACTTTGTGAAAAGTCACCATGTAGCCCATATCATGTTCTATTTGTCATGGGTACAAACCGACACCACGATCGCATTTGGTTGGCTGGTTTTACCGTAGGCATGGTCCCTGATGCAGAGCTCTCCTCTAAAGAGGTAGATTTGATGTGATATGGTATTATGTGTCTTCACTACACCCAAATTGACTTGTGAAAGTGCTCTACACCTTTGTATGATCCTACAACAAACCACAAATTCACTATCCTCCTTGAGGATTCTATGTCTCTTGAGTAGAAATGCTATCTACTAGACTCAAACACAAAATAGGAACCTATATGTTGAAAAGGGGATGGAAAGGTTCCAAAATGCTCAAATGTCTCTTATAGAAGTGACTCACAAACCCTTAAAATTCTTAAGGATTCATACACCAATTATGGCTATTAGGCTTTCCTGGCTTGTACCCTTTTATAGGGAGTTTTTGGGGTTTAGTTCTAACACTCCCCAAAGGACCTACAAAAAAAATACTAGGTCCAGACACCCTTTACTAAGATGTGTCAAACCCCCAAAGAAATAAATCCTAACTTGCAGGGACAACACCAAACAAACAATGTTGCACTAGGCCTAATTATACCTAATAGGGTTGGTTCCTTGTGGAAGTCTTCACCAGTCAAACTCCATTGACAAGCCATTGATTAGAATGGTTTCCTGTGTACCCAAGGAAGAAATCCTTCTAACTTTTTATCCTAATCTCCAATTTGAATCAAACCAAAAGCATTGGATTCCTAATTCATGATAGACTTTAGATCTTCAAGTCTCCTCCTTCTATAAGCAAGTACAAATTCATACATGAGCGAATTTGAACACAAAAGTAGGGAAAACAAGGTAATTTTATTGATTTGAATGCAAATGTACATCAACTGTCTTCCACCCGCCTGAAAGGGCTATTTGAAGACATTTTCCAATGATTCCAACTACTTTTCAAAGGTTGTGACTGCTGGGGAACATTTACAACTTATTTTGAAACTTTTTTAAAAGTTGCTAAGCAACATTTCTTGCATACTGCAACTTTTTTTGCATTTCTTGCAAATTGACACTTTTTCTCCCAATGAGAATATGCTACCTAAGCCTAAGGTCCTAAGGACCTTTATTAACATAAAACTTATTGAAATAGTCTAAGTAAACATCTAGGCTAATACAAACCCCTAGTTATGCCATTTGACCATAGTCCAAACCCTAGGTTTATAAACACACCAAGGGTGACTAGGTCTTACAATTGGCTTATTAAAAAAATATAAGTTTTTATCTTTGACCCTTAGGCATGAAGGCCATTGGGTGAATCCTTGAAGAGCCCTAGTGAAGATCTTCTATTTAAAGAGTATAGAGAGGTGCTCCTACACCATATTCCCTTATTTTGAAAACTCAAGTTCCACTTGAGATAAATTGTTGAAGGGTTGTTCCATGTTTGTTGATACAATCTTCATTCATCCATGTTGCATCAATGTCAGGTAACCCCTTCCACTTGACCAAGTAGTCTATATAGGTCTTCTTTCTTGTTTGTTTGACAATCTTGGAGTCAAGAATATTCTCCAATTTTAGGAGTTGGCTAGGTGGTAAGTCCTTAAGCCATTCAACATGTGCATCTTTAGTATCCTACAGAGAATTGTTAGATCCTGCATCACCTTTAAAAGGAGTGAGATCACAAATATTGAAAATAGGAGAAATGGAAATAGTGGGTGGCAGAGAGATTTCATATGCATTGTCTCCAAATTTGTGTAGTATTTGACAGGGACCAATATTTCTCATCTAAAATTTTGTGTGTCCCCTAGGTAGCCTTTATTTGTTTAGATATTACCACACTTGATCTCCTTATTTGAAGGTAACATACTTCTTATTTTTGTTTGCTTGTTCCTTATATTTTGTAGTATTTTGGTTTAGTGTTTCTCTGACTTGATCATGTATCTGTTTGATCCATGTTGACAACTCATCTCCTTGTGCACTGACCTTGAATTCATTGGGTAACTCTCTCAACTCCATTACTGCTCTAGGGTGAATTCCATAGTTCACTTGGAATGGTGTCTTCCCTATTGATCTATTGAATGAATCATTGAATGCAAATTATGCTCGAGGAAGAATTGAATCCCAAGTTTTCCCAAACTGTTTGGTAAGAGATCTGAGGAGGTTTCCCAATGATCTATTAACTACTTCAGTCTGCCCATCTATTTGCAGATGATAAGTAGAATTGAATGAGAGATTAGTGCCCAAATTTTTCCAAAGGGTTCTCCAAAAATGCCCTTGGAACTTAACATCTATGTCTGAGATTATGGATGTTGGTAATCCATGAATTCTAACCACCTCTTTAAAAAAAAAGCTAGCAATGTGAGATGCATCATTAGAAACCTTACAAGGAACAAAGTGTGTCATTTTGCTAAATCTTTCTACTATAAAAAATATGCTATCAAATCCTTGTTTGTTCCTAGGAAGTCCTAAGACAAAATGCATGCTCACACTGTCCCATGGATTTTTTGGGATTGGGTATGGTTGAAAAAGACCCTGATTTTTTCAAAATCCTTTACCTATTTGGAAAATGGTGAAAGTTTCAACAAATTTCCTTACATCAATGCATTTAGGAATACATAGTTGACCCCCTTTGAACAAAAGACCATTCTGCAGCAAATATCTTGAATATGTAGTATTATATGCATCAGAGAGTGTAGAACAAACCTTGTAGATATCACCAAAATCTGGATCATCTTTGTATAGGTGTGTGAGGGCATCAATTCCCATGCTTAGTACCTATATTTCTTCAACCAAGGTTACTCTTCTACTGAGAGCATCTTCTACCTTGTTTGAGGTTCCCTTCTTGTGCTTTATAGAAAAGGTGTATGCTTGGAGTTGTTCAACCCATTTCATGTGTCTACAAATCAATTTGTCTTGGCTATTGAGAAAGCTTAATGCATGATTGTCTGTGAAGAAAATCAATTCTTTAGGGAGAAAGTAGTGCCTCCACTTTTTGAGGGCTTGAACCATTTAATAGACCTCCAAGTCATATGTATTGTATTTATTCTTGGCTTCATTAAGTTTTTCTGAGAAGAAATCCACTGGTCTACCATCTTGAATGAGGACTACACCTATGGCCAGATTGCTAGCATTAGTCTCTACTGTAAACAACTTTTTGAAAGTTGGTAGTGCCAAGATGGGGTATTGTGCTACTCTTCCCTTCAATTTCTCAAAAGCCTCATCTGCTTTGGTTGTCCACTAAAATTTGATCTTCCTACCACCTTTTTTGGTATCAAGCAAAGGTGTGCAAATATGACTGAATTTTTTAACAAATTTCCTATAAAAGGTAGCCAGTCCATGAAAAATTTTGACTTCTCCTCGTGTTTTTGGTATTGGCCAGTTAATGATAGCCTCTACCTATTTAGGATCCATTTTCAATGTGCCCTTTGAGATGACAAAACCAAGGAATTTCAATTATTTTTGTATGAATGCACACTTTTCTAGATTTATAAACAGTTTCTTCTCATGTAGCCTTTGAAGGACTTGTTCCAAGTGTTTCATATGTTCCTCTTTAGTTCTACTAAAGATCAAAATGTCATCCAAGTAGACCACTACAAACTTGCCTATGAAATCATGAAGCACTTCATTCATTAGTCTCATTAAAGTGCTAGGAGGGTTGCTAAGACCAAATGACATTACAAGCCATTCATATAATCCCTCAGTGGTTTTAAATGCAGTTTTCCACTCATCTCCAGACCTTATCCTTATCTAATGGTAGTCTGATTTAAGGTCTATTTTGAAAAATAGTATGCTCCTCTAAGTTGGTCTAAAATATCCTCAATCCTTGGTATAGGGAATCTGTATCTGATGGTGATCTTGTTTATTTCCCTAGAATTAGTGCATAGTCTCCATTTTATATCCTTTTTAGGGGCCAATACACTTGGGACTACATAAGGGTTGAGACTCTTTTGTATAATTCCTTTAGTCAATAATTTAGTGACTTGTTTGGTTACCTCTCCATTCTGATCAAGGGTGAGTTTGTATGCAGCCTTGTTGGGTAGGGAAGCACTAGGGATGAAGTCTATTTGATGAAAAAAATCCTTCAAAGGTGGGAGTTCATCTGGTATCTCTCTTGCAACTATACCTTTATACTTCTAATGTAAGTTGTCTATTTCCTTGGGTACTTCTTTATGTACTATCTTCTCCTTAGGTTTGATGACTAAGGCATATCCTACCTTTGTTTCTTGGATGGTTTTAGTCATCTCTTGTTCTCCTATAAGAATGACCAATTCTTCCTTTGGACTTTCTTTCTGAGATTTAGGAAGAGGGAGCAGATTATACATGTAACCATTCTGATTGATCTGATATTTGTTTTTGGTTCCATCATGTTTGTCTTGTAAATCATATTTCCATGGACGTCCTAGTAGTAAGTGACAAACATCCATATCTACTACAACACATAGGACTTTGTCTTTATAATCTTAAATGGATAAATCTACCCAATCTTGTTCATTGATGATGGTTTGTTGTTCCTTTGTTAACCAAGATATATGGGATGGGTTGGGGTGGGGTATTTTTTCCAATTTTAACTTATCTAACATTTCTCTAGATACACGATTTTCAGTAGAACCAGAATCAATTACTAATTTTCATACCTTTCCATGACTTTTGCAGTTTGTCTTGAAAAGACTCTTTCTTTGAGGAGGCTCCACTGGCATGGGTGCTTGGATCAAAGTCCTCTTCATCACGAGGCATATTCCTTCTTATCCAAAATAGTCTCTTCCACTTTCTACATCATCCTCTTGTACTAGGTTGGCTCTTATTTCATCTTGTGTGTTTTTCTTATCTTTTTCTAGACACCTATTGGTGTAGTGGCCTGTTTTATTGCAATTATAGCATCTCATTTGTCCATTGTTTCTACCACCATTTCTACCTCTGCCATTTCCTCTTCTTTCTATGTATCCACCCCTTGTACTACTTTCTCCTTGTATGTTCTCTTTGTTAGACTCTCCTTGAGGTCTAGAATTTTGTCATCTTCCTTAAAAGTTTCCTCTTCCTCTCTCATTCTTACCTCTTCCTCTACCACTATGTTCATTCCTTCTTCTGAGCTTCTCTTCAACTTCCAATGCCAACTGATAGAATTGGTTTACCATGGTAGGGATTGTCAAACTTAATTCATCTTGGATTGAGATTCTTAAGCCTTGCATATATCTAGCAAGCTTCACACATTCTAGTTTTGCCTGTTTGGATTTCATTACCAGTTTTTGAAATTCCTTTGTTTAGGTTGAGATATCCATCTCTTTCTATCTTGGACTCATTCTTCTTTTATGAAGTTGGACTTCATAATCTTTAGGGATATAAGTTTCCCTGAGTAGGGCCACCATTCTCTTCCAAGTGGTGACTAGATTTTTCCCATTTTTCACCCTATCATCTCGAGGGAAGTTTCACCATTTGAGTGCAGAGCCTTTGAGCTTTGACTTAGAAATATTCACCCTCTAATTCTCAGGGATGTCTTCACAATCAAAGAAACTATTTAGGGCATCAACCAAATCCATAGTAGCATCGAGGTCCATCTTACCATCGTATGTAGGCAACTCAAGCTTGGCATCCATGGATCTCCTCTCCATAGACTTTAAAGTCTTCATTAGTAGCCTCTTATCTGCAGAACATTCATCTTCTTCCTGCTTAAGGGGTTCTTCCTCACTCCCTTCTTCAACATCTTCAGAGTTAATACTTTTCTTACGAAGCTCTTCCCTAAGCTCTTCCATCTCTTGCCTCATTAGCTGCATCTCAGTGTCTCTTTGTTCATCTTGCTTTGGTTTCTACTCTCTTAGGTATCTTACTATCTCTGCATTGGTCATCCTTGATGACAATCCTCCATCATCTTCTCCTTCCATGGTGTTGATAAACTCTTACCCTAAGTAAATTAGATGCTCTGATACCACTTAATGTAGATATCTCTCATAAAAGGGTATATTTGATGTGATATGGTCTTAGGTGTCTTAACTACACCCAAACTGACTTGTGAGAGTGCTCTACACCTTTGTATGATCCTGCAACAAACCACAAATTCACTATCCTCCTTTAGGATTTTATGTCTCTTGAGTAGAAATTCTATCTACTAGACTCAAACACAAAATAGGAACCTATATGTTGAAAATGGGATGGAAAGGTTCCAGGATTCTCAAATGTCTCTTATAGAAGTGACCCACAAACCCTTAAAATGCTTAAGGATTTAGACACCAATTATGGCTATTAGGATTTCTTGGCTTGTAGCCTTTTACAAGGATTTTTTGGAGTTTATTTCTAAAAATCCCCAAATGAAATATAGAAAAAATACTAGGTCCAGACACCCTTTACTGAGATGTGTCAAACCCCCAAAGTAATTACTCCCAACTTGCAGGGACACCACCAAACAAGCAGTATTGCACTAGGCATAATTAGACCTAACAAGGTTGGTTCCTTGTGGAAGTCTTCACCAGTCAAACTCAATTGACAAGCCACTAATTTTAATAAAATTATGGACCCATAAGAGACCAAAATGCACCATTATATTTCTTTTTTCCACCCCCAAAGTGTTGTTGTCACTTCATTCTTTCCTGCACTGTTCCAAGTACATAGAGATGCATGGACTAGGGCTTGCAACCAAAAATAGAAAACCTACTCACCTTCTCCCAGGCTTCTGGAATCCTAAAATACATTGACCCTACTAAATCATTTCCCAAAGGGTCATGGAATTCCCATGGTTAGAAAGAAAGTTAGGGCACAATCTTTACAAACCACTGGTTCAGGAGGGTTTCCTGTGTACCTGAGGAAGAAATCCTTCTAACTTTTGATCCTGATCTCCAATTTGACTCAAATAAATATAATTGGATTCCTAATTCATGATATAATTCATATCTTCAATTTCCTCCTTCTACAAGCAAGTACATATCCATACGCAAGCAATTTTGAACATAGAAAGTAGGGAAAACAAGGTAATTTTATTGATTTGAATGCAAATATACATCAACTGTCTTCCACCCGCTTGAAAGGGATATTTGAATACATTCCCTAATGATTCCAACTTATTTCAAAGTTTGTGACCATTGGGGAACATTTACAACTTATTTTGCAACTTTTTGAAAAAGTTGCTAAGCAACATTTCTTGCATAGTGCAACTTTTTTTGCATTTCTTGCAAATTTGCACTTTTGCTTCTAATGAGCCTATGAGACCTAAGCCTAAGATCCTAAGTACCTTTATTAACATAAAAATTATTGAAATATTCTAAGCAAACATCTAGACTAATACAAACCCCTAACTATGTCATTTGACCATAGTCAAAACCCAAGGTTAATAAACACACCAAGGGTGACTAGGTCTTACAATTGGCTTATTAACAAAATCTAAGATGTTATCTTTGACCCTTAGGCATGAAGGCCCTTGGTTGAATCCTTGAAGACCCTTGGTGAAGATCTTCTATTTGAAGAGTATAGGGAGGTGCTCCTACACCAGTCCCACTTTTCCTCTCGACACACTGGAATGTTTAGCGACATACCCAACCAATGATGTCCCTTGTGTACCCTAAGTGCAAAAATTGTCAAACTTTGACAAACTATTTCTTGAAAATTCTGGCACCTCCACATGATCTATTTGAACCTATAGGATCATGTTAGGCCCTCTACAAAAACTTGTCTCAAGTTTTGAAGACTCAAAGTCATTTTTGCAGGGCATTTTAACAACTAACTGGCATCTTCCACTTTGATTTAAGTTTTCAAAAAAAGTTATTCCACATTCTTCTACAAGTTCTTTCAGAAATTTTATCATTCATTAGATTCAAAATACTTTCATCAATGTCAATTAGAAACTTTCATTTTCTATGACTTATTCTAGGAGGTGTTAAGATTGGTGCATGCTCTTTGTTTTCATTAGGTGCATTAATCACATCAAATTAAAATGGTGTATACTCTTTAATTTCATTAGGTGCATTCATCGCATCAATTTTAAATGGTTTATGTCCATCGCATTCATTAGGTGCATTCATCACATGAATTTGAATTGGTGTATGTTAATCATTTTTATTTAGTGGATTAAGTGAAGTCATCATATAAATTTGAAATGTTGCAAGTTCATCATTTTCATTAGATGCATTAGATGATGTACCTTCACATAATCTCCTCATACATTCCCTTTATCTCTCCTTTTACTGCCTCTCGTTGTTCAATTATTCCTCTCTTGATCTTTCCCATCATTGATATTGATTGTCCTATACATAATAGCATGATGAAAATACACAATCAAATACCTAAAAAAACAACAAATTATCATCATTTTGTTATAATCTAAAGCAATAACACTTAAATAAATTCAAGAAAAAATAAAAAAACAAGAGAAATAAATCATTTTAAATTAAATGTGACAAAAAAACATGAAAACCAGACTGATACTATCGTAGAAAGATATGAAAATAGTAGTGGGCACTTGGAACAAGTTGTAATGTTATTTTTTAGGCTGTTAGAAATAATATATATTTAGCTCAATGGAACGTGTACGGGTTCCATTGAGCTAAGGGTCAACATTCATATTTCCTCATAACCCATGCAGGTTCTGTAGAACTAAAACTTATGCTTTTAGTTCTACATAACCCGCACGGGTTATATATATATATATATATATATATATAT
>MU224832.1:532715-560211 GCA_018584345.1 Thuja plicata | reverse complement strand
AGAGAGAGAGAGAGATGCATATATAAACATATATACATATATCTATATAAATATATGCATTTATATAGATGTATATATCCATACATATACACATATTATATATGTAAGTATATACATCTGTGTAGTGTATGCTAAGTTTACAAGCATATGTTTTTATTTCTTCATAACCCGTGTGGGTTCTGTAGAACTAAAAATTATGATTTTAGTTCTACATAACCTGCACGAGTTATGTAGAACTAGGGAATCTAATTTTAGTCTTACAAAACCTGTGGGGATTATTTATTACTATGGAACTCACACTCATTATGGTTAGGTAAGAGGGTTGGACAATGACCCTAAGGCTTGGAAGTTATTTTTACCTCCATTTTCTCCCTTTACACGTCTTTTGATCTTCTAAGACAATTTATCAACTTCCTTGTCATCAGGTTTACACATCATCAAGTGGGTATCTAGAAAATTACCACCATAATCTCACACATCTTCTCAGCTTTCTAACCATATTTTTTTTCTATTTTTAGACAACATTAGCATAGTAAAATTTAATTTTCTTTACCAGTGTCACCACAGTCCTCGGAGACATATGTATGCCATTTTCTTTATAATTTTTTATCTACTTGACCAAATTCAACACAAATTACATATTATTGTTCTACACTTGATTCTATGAACTTTGTAAAAAGTTTGCATTTATTATTATTTTTATGCAAGTTATACCCAGCTCATGAATAAGCACCAGATTTTCAAGATACAACCACTTCAAAAAATCATTGAAAAATACTCAACGGAAAATTACAAAAAAATATACAACTTCTAGATCTCACTCTTACCTATAATTCTACCAAATGGTTTTACAAAATACTAAATCTAACTATATATTTTTTGAAGCACACATAATCGGTCATGTTATGTTCTTTCTTAAAAAATTAGTAATAGTTTTTTCATGCGCAGGGGGTTTGACCATCTTAATATTATCCATTTTTAAAAAACTTTAGTAGTTTAGAAACTAAATTTAGAGTACTACAAATCCTATTCTTTGCACAACTCCTAATTTTGAGTCAATGACCCTCGAATTTCTCTTTGAAGTTCAGGTGTACCTTATTTCAAAAAAAAAAAAGTGGCCAATTATACCCCCATTTTTTTTCACTATCTTGGTGCACTTACCCCATTCTAAATAACATTTAAGCTCCTATTATGTTGCTTCTCACTATGTGACATTGGTATCTTGTATTTTGGGGGCTCATTATCATTGATGATGGTACAATTTCAGGTGCAATCATACTTTGTGAGAAACATAATAGTCTTTCTTATCCCCATCTCCATGTTTTGGGGGAAACAATAGTATTTCAATCTTCTATCATTCCTAAGGATCCGCTTTCCCTTTGTGGAGTTGTATCTTCTATAACTTGATGTCATTTCTTGCATAGAATTATTTGTAATGTATAATAATTCTATCTTTTTCAAGAGGTGTAAACCCTTGCTTAAAACCTCTACCTTTCTTGAAATTGTATTTCTATTATAAATGCTCTCTCACTTGGGACAAAAAGTGGGCCTCTAAAAGTCGGATCTTCTAAAATAGGAAATTTAAAAATATGTTGAACACATAAATGAGATGTAAAAGGGAGTTACACATGTTGGTGTGTGTTTTGACACAATATAGGGCATATTTGATTGCAGATAATATGGGAACCACTTTATAAGTAGTTTTTATCCCATGGTTTTTTAATACGATTTGATGATGCCATGCATTATATCTCCTATATATTAGGTGAGTGAGATGGAGGGTATGTGTAAGAGTCTTATAACTATTCAGTTACCTCTGGTTCTTTGGTTGGTAATACTCCTGCAAGAAGCTTTCTTTGCAAATATATTGTATTTTTTAATTGATTTTTGAATAATATATTGGGCAAATTTTAGAGTGTGTGGTTTTTCTCGCAAAAGGGTTTTCCCCGCATAAATCACTATGTCGTGGTATGCATGTTATTTCTGTTAATTTTTTGTAACTATTGTAAAGATCTAAGAATATTTTCACATTACCCACCCTCAAGGTTAGTGTAGGAAGTTATTTTACTACTTTAATTCCTTACAAGTATGACTACTAACCTGCCGCCAAAGAAAATCACCCATTTCATGTGTCACTTTCAGCTCAAGAGGAAGTATCCAAGGAGGTGTCAAATGAAACAAAACTATCAAGAACTTCGGGAACAATGAGATTTTTATTTTGTTGAGATTTTCATTAAAGAATAAGTGCATATGAAGAACATAGAGGACCTTTTGGGATGATGGAGACATGGTTCATTGTGGTATTTATTTGTCTTGTATGTTCCCTATATTTTATATTTTTCAATTTTAATAAGAGTTTGATTAGAATTGTGACTCCTATTAGTTAGATTGTTATTTCTAGGTTTAGAGTAGAATAAATTGCCTCATACTATGAAGGATCAAATAAATGTTAATATTTTGTTTCAGTATTAAGTATCCCACTATTGGGATTGTATATAAAGTTTAAATATTGTCAAAGTTTGAGGTTACCAAATATATGTCATTCGTAGTCATTAGATTCTACTAGATTTTATTATTACATAATGAAGTTGTTGTGATAAGTTATGTATCTATTTTGAGTATTGTATAAAAGTGAAATGTCCATAATATCATGAGTTAGACCGAGCTTTGAAATTAGAGGTTACAATACTCAAGCAAGGGTCACTTGAGGTATTTTAATCCTCTTGGAAATTGAGCTAATTAATTGTTTTGGATTAAGTGAAAACACATTTTGAAGGGGATCTAGAACCCTTTACAAAATTAAAAGGAAAGATAGATCATCAAAGTAAAACATAGAAGGAATGAAAAGCAAGGAAAATAGTTGTCAACCACATAAAATTTGGCAAAAGGAAAGCACCTAGAACAGGGCTAAAAAAACAAACACAAAAAAGGACAGCAAGAACCCCAGGTAGGAACTGAGCTAAGTAAAATTCTTAAGAAGCTTAGCCGCTTCCAATTCAAGAAGACTCGTGGTATCAACAACTTTCTTCAAATATTCTATGTCCTTGTTATCATTTTGCACAATATTCTTAATATTAGCAGAGGTTCTCTTACCTGGCCCCTCTGGAACATTAGCATGATAGGTATCCTTATCATCTACAAACTGAACAATATCCTTTTCCTTATTTTTTTTCTCCATCTTGGCAATAAGGATCCTTAGGTTTTTCGAAGAAGCCTTGAGGATCTTGAAGCTCTATTCACCAATCTTTTTAAGAGTGTCATCCAAGCCATTAACTCTTTTCTCAATATAAGAAACCCTAATATCCACTTTCTCAAATCCAAAGGAGTAAGATTTTGCCATGGCATCAACATTGTTAACAACATTAGTGAGATCTCTGAGCTCTTTAGGGAAGGAGTTGTCCTTACCAACCCCAATGGTCTCCAGAAAATCCAGTTTCCTAAAAAAAGCCGCATATTTTTTCTTCATTTCTTCAATCTCGTTGGAAACCCAATTAACAACCTTGTAAAAATCCATAGCCCCTTCCTTATTTTTGTAGGACATTCATGTTGGGCTCCTTTCTATAGTTGTTAAAATCAGAAAGAGAATTGTCCTCCCTACGAGTACACAGAGCACCATCAGTATCAATATTACTTTGAGGGATAGAACCCTGAGAATTCACATTCTTCACAACCTTGTCCTCATCCATAGAAATGTTTAACATGGTCTTAGTGTTAGGCTGCATATGAGGGGTAGGGCTGACAAAGTCCATAGGATTCATCTTCACAGGGCTGCAAGGAGGGGAAGGAGTAGGGGTATCCCTACCAGCATTCTTAGAGTTTCTAAACATGGAGGAATAAATCTTAGGTTTCTTGCGAGGCATACAAACATTATCCTCTAGGTTTTTTTCCATCTCCTTAATGTCATAGACATCTTTCTTGACCTAAATCTCCTCCTTGATTTTCTTTCCACTCCTACCTTTTGTCATCTTCCCTTTCTTGATCTTTCCAAAACTAGAGGAAATAATTTTACCCTTACCCTTACTATTCAAGCTTTATGGGATATCAATATCAGTATCTTCCTCCATCTCAGTATCATAATCCCCATCCTCCTCAGATTCATCAAATTCAAGAGAATCCTCATCTGAGGCTGAATGCTCAGAAACAACTTGCTCAATAGAGTTAGCTTTAAAATAATCAATAATGAGGATCATAAGCCCTTCATGAAGGGAAGGATTTATATCAGGATTATCCCTATCCATCTTGATACTATAATTAAGAGAGAAGAAAATAAAATAGGGAAAGGATACCTTCAGATTATGTTGAAAATGGTTTAGCAACACTAAATGGTAACCATACACTTGAGAGAATCTCTCATCCAAAGTGATGTTTTGCATGATGGCGAAGACAACAAGCCTCTAGATCTTCTTAATAGCTATGGGAGAGAAGTAGGTCTTATCAATTTTGATCATGATGTCCCTCTCCCCCTATTATTTTGGAAACTTCATGATGGCAACATCAGTAAGCTTTTGATCTCTGCAGAAATTCTTTCCCACAATGGGCATATTGGTGACTTCTGCAATCAACCCTTCGTCAATTTTGATCTTTCTCCCACCTATATTCATCTTCCCCTCATTCCATTCTTTCTTAAAAAATTTGGTAATAAAAGGGTTGTGCTCATTCAAGTGCTCCATGAAATTGGTCATCTTGCCCACCTCTATGATCTCCCAGAATTTGGGCTTCTACTTCCAATCCTCACATGATAAGGGTTCCCTCCTCTTTATTTTTCTCCCATGGCTCATTTGGCTCGACCACTAAGCACAATAAGTAGAGAAGCCAAAGGAAAACTGTAGACTTGATTGCCAGTGAAATTATTAGAAAAAAGCATTTTGATAAAGTGTAAAAAAATACCCAGAAAGTGCGTGAACTTATATCCTGATGACTAATCAAACTATCATTCAGATTGAACCTTTACTTCTCATTATTACTTTGGTCATTGGAAAGGGAATCATAATTAGGTTTAAATACACCCAAATCTCCTTGTGTCCAATCATAATTTAATATGGATTTGGCATCATAGGGGGGTCCAGTTCATCCTGCTAGGTCACTTTTTTGTCAGATTTAACCGCCACATTGGCTTACTAGTCTACCATAGAGTTAACGTCTCTAAATCCATGCAAAACATAACATTTATCAAAGGAATTGATAATCTCCCTAGCCTTGGATGTAATGTTTTTAATGGTCCATGAGGGAGAGTAAGACCCTTAAGACATATAACAATGTTGTTAGAATCCCCTTCAAGCCAAACCTTAATGTATCCCAATTTTTTTGCAAGAATGAGGGATTAAAGAGATGCCATAGCCTCGGCTAATTGGTTAGTCTAATAGTCCAAGGGGAGCACCATCATTGAAACACACTATCCAATTAGATTATTAATTGTTAATATTAGTTAATTTGTTAGTTACTTTGATAGATTGAACTATTATGATATTTGTATTAAGTATAATTGATATAATCTATTAATGGTATCAATAAAATGGGATTGTAACTCTTAAGTTTTAGTATAGTAATAGTTTTCCATCACCCACAACTAGCAGCCTGCAACAATTGCTTATTAGATAGGTTTATGGTGCAAGAGAACTTAAGCACATAGGAACATCTAGAGGTCAAAATATCACATTAAATAAATTTAATTAATATTTGAGTTCATATTATATTTTCAATGTATTTTTAGTCATGACAAATCAATATGTAAGGCTATTTGAAGCCATTTGTGAAAAGTTGTCAAACTGTCATGTTAAGAGGTCCTAGTTGGCCCATATAGTCAAATCATGTAAATAAACCCATGGAGGGGTAATAAGGTGGTAAAAGGTAATATATATTCCATTTGGATGTGTTAAGAATGTTCACTCAAGGTTTGAGAGTCATTTGTATTAAAATGCAAAAGTTGCATAAAAATTGTCAAAGCAACATTGCAAAAATTGCTAAAGTTACTAATATGTTGTAAAGGGGAGGATTATTGGTAGAGAAAGTGGTTGGTAAGTTGTAAAATATCAAAAAACACTATAAAATAATTGTAAGGGCCTTTCCAAATCAGAATTAAAGGAAGGAGAATATTTTGGTAACCTTTGGTGCATTCAAACCTTGATATCTTGATTGGTTTTACTATTTTTCTGTTGTTTCCAGGCCTTGTACAGACCTGTATGGCCTTTAAATGTTGTAAAAATTCTATGGATAGATATTATATTGAATAATCATCCTTATTGTTTTGGTTTGGAGTGATTTCATTGAGAAATGAAGAAGGTATGGATGTTTTATTGATTGCAACTTTCAGATTTTCTCAAAACTGTCCTGTAACAACGTTTGGTAAGAATTCATACGGAAGATTCAAGACCTCTAAATGGATTAATTTGAAATATATGTGAAAAAACATTAATTTTAAATTTTTTCAGTTCATTTCATGCATATTTGAGAAAGTTATGGAAGTTTTGGTGAAAATAGTTTGAAAACCCTCAATAACGAGGAGCGTACAAGGGTTTGTTCATATTCCAAATTATAACCATGAAAAAATATAATATTTGTTTTTATGAAATTATATTAAATTTTATTTAATATGGATTTGGTTTTGGATCAAATGGTTTTGTTTTGTGGAATATAATTGATGCCCTAGCAGGCTAAACAATGTACTTTGGGGGTTTTTGTTGACAGTAAAAATGGGTCTCTGTATGGGGGGTGTATCTCACAATTCCACCGTTGGATTTTTATGATTTTTGGATATGATTTAAGAAACCTAATTATCTATGTTTTCACTATATATTTTTTCCAAATGTTCCATGGATTAAAAGTTATGAATAACAGATTACATGGTATCAAAACTATCACAATTGGGACAGATTTGGAAGATGGGTGATAGCATAATTTGGTAAAACCCCATTATTGATTGAAAATGGTTTCAATGATGTTGTTGATGTGTTTTTAAGGCATGTTCAGACCTTGTTGAAAGAGAAAGGTATGAATTCCTTTGATTTAACATGATGGGTTTTGAATCCTATAGTGATGATCTTTTGAATGTTGAATTGGTTTAGTGAAATAGAACCAAAGATGTTGGTTTATTGTTGATTGATCATAATGGGATCAAATGTGAAGTTTATAGACTATATTTTGATATCTTTGAGTGAACCTATTATATTTAGTATTCTATATTGATTGATTCACATTATATATTGCCTCTAATCATGAAATGTTGTATATTGGATCATGTTGGATCCTAGAAGGTGTGTGATTTCAAGATGCTTGGCACTAGTGGGTGAATGCATCTGCATCAAATTGGTATCACAAATAGAAGAGCCTGAGTGTTTGGGTAGATCTCTGAAGGAGGCAATCCACACTAGGACCTATCCCAAGGAATTTGGTTATTTGATTCTTGTTGATGAAGTTTATGGTTGCAGGTGTTCATCCACTAAGCTATAGGTAGGAAGACATGAAGGTATGTTAAAGGGACATAGGAGATGGTCTAGGTCTAGAGAATATGGTCCATTTGGTTGAAAAAATACCTTGGGATACATGAAAGACATGACTCATGGGTGAGGCACAATTATTGGTAAGTGGAGCAGCATTGGGAATGTGGACAAGATGTTGGCAAAGCACCATGGAAGCAGCCATTACAAGTTCCATCAATAGGAGTCACAAGTTTGAAGGAAAAGAGATAATAGAGGCATCAAAAGTGAATGAAGGAAGACAAGAATAAAAAGAGGCATGAAGAGGCAAAGACAAATATGGTGATGCATTTTTGGTCTTTTTTTTTTTGCAAGTTATAGTACCCACATTTCCAAGGGACTTGGAAATTTTTGAAGGTCGGGAGTATGGTGCAGGAGCACTTAAGAAAACAAGACCATCTGGAGGTAAAAATATCAAATTAAATAAATTTCATTAATATTTGAGTTCATATGACATTTTCAATATATTTTGAGTCATGACAAATCAATTTGTAAGGCTATTTGAAGTCATTTGTGAAAAAGTTGTTAGAGTGTCCTGTTAAGAGGTTCTAGTTGGTCATGTAAATAAAACCATGGAGGGGTAAGAAGGTGGAAAATTTTAATTTATAATCCATTTGGATGTGTTAATAATGTTCACTCAAGGTTTGAGAGTCATTTGTATTAAAATGCAAAAGTTGCATAAAAATTGTCAAAGCAACATTTCAAAAATTGCTAAACATGCTAATATGTTGTAAAGGGGAGGATTATTGGTCTAAAAAGTGGTTTGGAAGTTTTAAACTATCAAAATATGCTATAAAATCATTGTAAGGTTCATTCCAAATCAGAGTGAAAGGAAGGAGAATATTTTGGTAAACTTTGGTGCATTCAAACCTTGATATCTTGATTGGTTTTACTATTTTTCTGTTGTTTCCAGGCCTTGTACGGATATGTACAACCTATAAATGTTTTATAAAGTGTATTTATAGATATTATATGAAATAATATTCCTTCTTTTTTTGGTTTGGAGTGATTTCATTGAGAAATGAAGAAGTTATGGATGTTTTATTGATTGTAACTTTCAATTTTTTTGGAAATAGTCATGTAACAATGTTTGGTACGAATTCATACGGAAGATTCAAGACCTCTAAATGGATGAATTTTAAATATACATGAAATTTGATTTCAGGCATATTTGAGAAAGTTATGGAATTTTTGGTGAAAACATTTTGAAAACCCTCAATAACAAAGGAGAGTACAAGGGTTTGATCATATCCCAAATTATAACCATGGGAAAAATCTAAATCTTAGTTTTTGTGAAATTATATTAAAGAGGATTTAATATGGATTTGGGTTTGGATCAAATGGTTTTGTTTTTTGGAAGATATTTGATGCCCTAGAAAGCTAAACAATGCATTTTGGGGGTTTTTGCTAACAGTAAAAATTGGTCTCTATACAGGGGGTCTATCTCACAATTCCTCTGTTGGATTTTTATGATTTGTCGATATGGTTTAAGAAACCTAATTATCTATGTTTCCACCAGAGAGATTTTCCAAATGTTCCATGGATTAAAAGTTATGAATAATAGATTACAGGGTATCAAAACTTTCACAATTGAGACAGATTTGGAAGATGGGTGATAACATGATTTGGTAAGACTCAATTGTTGATTGCAAATAGTTTCAATGATATTTTTGATGTGTTGTGAAGGAATTTTAAGACCTTGTTGAAAGAGAAAGGTATGAATTCCTTTTATTTAACATGATGAGTTTTGAATCCTATAGTGATGATCCTTTTAATGTTGAATTGGTTTAATGAAATGGAACCAAAGATGTTGTTTTGTTGTTGATTGATCTTAATGGGATAAAATGTGGAGTTGGCAGACCAGATGTTGATATCTTGGAGTGAACCTATTATATTTATTATTCTATATTGATTGATTCACATTGTATATTTCCTCTAATCATGAAAATTTGTATATTGGATCATGTTGGATCCTAGAAGGTGTGTGATTTTAAGATGCTTGGCACTAGTGGGAGAATGTCTTTGCGTCAGTTTACTTTTAACATTGTTTATGTTTTGTTTCAATTTGTTCAATTTATTCATTTTATTATATGTAATTTGATCGATAAATTAGAGATTCCTTGTTAACACATATAGTGTCAACATCATCCAAGAAGACATGTCTTTGGTCAATAATTAAATGAACCTTTTGAGGACAATAGGTTGCTTGTAAGGGTTCCATTGGTTTGTTAATATGTATACATTGAGTTGTCTATATCATAGGATTTGTTTAAAATGGAGGAAAATATGAGCCTCACTTATAGATTTAAATATTAAATTTTTAGGTACATCCATGCACATAGAAGTGACCTGGTTAATTATGCACCTATGGATATGAACTAGGGTTGAGAACAAAGGATTTGGTGGGTATGTTTGGACTTGTGGGTGTGTATAGATGGAATAAAGACAAGATAGATTTATTTTGGCTATATTTAACTTTAAAATGCACCAACTTGCACACTAGTAAGCATGAAGAGTATCCTAATTACCATAGGTTCAAATAACTATAAAGATACACACGAATATATAAGTTTCATCATTACAAGAGAATCAATTTTAAAGTGTACACAATTAGAAAGGAAATCAAGAATGATATGAAAGAGAATTAAGTGTCTAGTAAACAAAAAATATAAGAGGGAATCTATAACATCATCTTAGGCTGATCAAACCCATATATAAATGAAATGATAATGTGTGTATATGAGCATTAATCAAATGATGATAAATATATTTATCACTAGAAAATATTGTTGTTGATATTAAAATTTTCTCTTTTGTGCACGTTTATATCAACATGAGAAATCTTGTAGACATGGGATGTAATTTACAATATAATGCCTAAATTGAGAATCTTGTTCTTCTTATAATATTCAATGAATTCTAATTGTAAATCAAAGGAAATAAAAATAATTTATTAAAAATAAAATACTAAGCTAGTAGGTGAAACACCAACCAACAAATTTTACTTTTACCATTATAAATTTGTACACGGTTCATATCATTTGAAATAATTGACTTCAAGTGAAAAGAAAGGGGCATGATCATGTATGATTTCAATCTCATTTACAAACTATAGAATTTTAAATGAACAAATTAAGGCTTAGAACTAAATCAAAACTAATTAAGGATAAAATTGTAGAGAAAACATATGTGTGTGTATATATATTTATATATGTATATACATGTGTGTGTGTGTGTGTGTGTGTGTAGTTCTCTTTACATAAAGTATAAAAGGATAAACTTTAATAGTTATACTTTTCTTGATTAACTAAATATATGACATATAATATCTTTCTTTAAAGGCCAAAGCATTAAAAACTCGTGTTTCTTTTTTCTCCGCTCTTCTATCCTTTTTCAATCAACACTATATAGATATTTATAATGTTTCCATATTAAAAAAATGTCAAAACCTCACATTTTAGAGATTGGGGCTAGGAATCCATGTGAATTGGATCAAATTAGCTCTCTAAGTGGCATTTTTTTATGAAATACTTGGTATGTATTCCATGTTCAAGATATTCTTATTTCAGCCATCAAATGAGTATCCTTTTAGCCATATCAAATGAACTCAAGGAGTCCATGTGTACCATACTATATTTATCTTCTACCAACAACACAACAATAAGCACATGTCAATATTATCAATTCCACTTGGAAGTCTTAATGTATCATGTGGCTTGATTTTGGAATTATATCTTCAATAACTTATTTTTGGAACTAGGTTCCACCACTAGCTGATGTGTTTAGTTTTTAACAAAAGTGTTATGTCCCCTTGAAAGCTGTTGTATTAATAGCCTTGAAATATTACATACAACATTGAGATGAGAGATGACTAATAGTTTAAATTGATTAGGACTCCATCTTATACCTCCTAGCTCTTATCAAAATGGGGGTGTTGATTAAATCATGAATATCTGAAGGAGATGATGAAGACCAAGTGATACCAAGTATCATGATTGTAGAAATGGTTAGATCAGTTGTTGTTTTTTCAGTGATGTCAAGCAATTGATTAATTGTTTTTATTATGTTACCACATCTTAAGAGGATAAATTAAATGGGTGACAAATATAGATCAAACAATGATGAATTAATGATGATATAGTTGTTTTATAGACTATATATTTGATGTTATCAAATTGGTACAATTGATTGATCAAGTCACAAACTGCAAAGAATTAAAGTTATGACTGAAAGAGTTACTTTACCGAGCTAGAAAGAGTCAATTGATAGAATTTTATGTGAGTCAGTCACAAGTTATCAAGAACTGAGTGAAATTCAAGAACCGAGCACCAAAGTTGAGTTAGACACCGAGCAGTGAATGAATTCAGTTACCGAGTTGCAAAGCAAGTTTTACCGAGTACAAGATATTGATTATAAATGATGGTAAGATTGAATTTAATGAAAGAAATGATGAGTTCGATGAGGAAATGAATTAAATGAATTTTTTTACAAGATCTATGAATGATAAAATTCAATGAGAAGATCAAAGGTGAAGATCGAGCAGTTAAACTAAATTTTGAAGAGTTCCAAGAAAAGTACAAGTTCCAAGGTAAAAGTGAGATGGTTTACCGAGTTGTGAAATGTGAAGAAGATGATCAAACGACTAAGCACAAATGAAGGAAAATTAAATTAAGGAGATTAAGAGGCGAAATTATATCTATATA
The DNA here is from genome assembly GCA_018584345.1 of Thuja plicata. Classification (NCBI taxonomy): domain Eukaryota; kingdom Viridiplantae; phylum Streptophyta; class Pinopsida; order Cupressales; family Cupressaceae; genus Thuja; species Thuja plicata. The sequence goes on along the minus strand of MU224832.1, from coordinate 548,036 downwards.
AATAATGAGAATCAAACATAGGATGATGAATACAGAGAGGTTGGTGAATTGAACATATAAGAAGAAGAAGCTGAATAACAACATTTATTGAGCAGAACAGAGAAATAGAGATTGAAGAATCTACCATCTGAGAAAGAGATCAATGGATTATTTGATGCCAATATTAAATTGATCATAAAGGATCTGACACAAGCAAAGGTAGTTTCTATATTTACAGATCAAAGTTTACTATTGCTTATTAATATTTGTAACAAAGAAATCTCTTAATCGAGTGGATTTAACAATCCTATTTGTAAAACCTAGACTTAGGTTACATTCCAAAAGAGTGTTTAAAGACCTCTAACAAGGCCAATCCTAACAGGGTGAAGATCTTAATAGATCTAAGGTAAATCCTCTAACAGGGTCACATTTAGCAAATGTGTTTGTAATCTTTAACAAGATAAGTTCTTAACCGAGCGTACTTCAGAAGGGTAAATTTTTATTGTGAGTTACAATTCCCATAGAGGTTTTTCCCAAATTGGGTTTCCTCATTAAATATAGTGTCAACCATGTTAAATCTAGAGTTATATGATTTAATCTGATATTGCTAAGTTTGAATGATTGATTTACATATATGAGATGTATTGTTGTTTATGTTATTAAGTTTATTGGTAAATTGGTAATTTAATGTATTCAGTATTACAGAGTGATTTAGAGAGTTTAGCTTTAAGTTTTTAAGTTTTGATTTGTCTAATTCACCCCCCCCCNTATTACAGAGTGATTTAGAGAGTTTAGCTTTAAGTTTTTAAGTTTTGATTTGTCTAATTCCCCCCCCCCCCCCCATCTTAGTGGACCAAAAATTGGTATCCGAGCTAAGTTACTTTGAAGTGATAAGCTTAAAAGGACTTGAGTTAAGATCTAAAGATGTATAAGAGGGAAGCACCAAAGATGAATAGGGATCATTTCTCTACATGGAAAAGTAGGATGAATTTTCATGTGTCGGAAGTAGGAGAGTATGGACTTCACTTTCTTGATAATGAATATGTAGCACCTAACACTGCACCTTTGACTATTAGTGACCAAAGACATAAAAAATAACACACACAAGTTGTGATTGAGATTGCTTCTACACTTACCGACCAGGAATATGATAAACTTGATGGTTGCACTACTTCAAAACAAATGTGGGATAAGCTTATTTTGACCTATGGTGGAGATCAGCATGTTCAGAAGGCTAAAGCAGAAGTATTGAGAGAAAAACTTGACTCTATGAGGATGAAGGAAGGAGAGAAAATAATACCGTATAGTACTAGACTTAAGGAGGTTGTTAATTCTATCAGAGGAACTGGTGGGATCATAACAAAGGATGGTGTTACAAGAAAAAAATTGAGAACCATGATATCGAGTTCTGTCATTCATGTATCTTTTATACAATATCTAAGATCTATATCCCAGATAAATGTTTTACTGGATGCTACTATTGGTGAGTTAACTGCATTTTAGTTAAATGGTTTTGACAATAGTTTGCCTGCTACTTCTAAGATTGAATATGCATTTAATTCTACTTTAAAGATTGGAAAATCTAGGGAAGTTGCTGCCAGAGATGGATATTTGAGCAGTGCTAGTGAGAATTGTTTTAGTTGTAGTAAAGGTCTTGAAGAGTTATTTATTGAATGTGATGAGAATGAAAGAGAATTTGAATCTTTTTTGGCTAGAAGGCTACAAAGAGGCAAAGGAAAATACCAAGGTAAGTTACCCTTGAAATGTTTTAATTGTGATAAAATTGGTCACTTTGCGTCTAAATATCCTGAGAAAGATAAGGAGGAAAAGAAAGATAGCAGAGATAAGGACAAAAGAGAAAATAGATTCAGGAGATACAAAGACTACAAAAAAAAAAGGTAATAAATCTTATCATATTACTAATCAAGGACTAAGTGATGATGATTCTTTTGATAGTGATGATGGAAAATAAGTTGTTTATGTTGCTATTAAAGATGATTCTGATGAATAAGAACCTAGAGCCCTAATATCCCAAGTAAGTAAGAATGAAACATGGATTATAGATAGTGGTTGTTCACATCACATGACTGGTGACACACTTAAGTTTATTTCCTTGGAAAATAATGATGGAGGTTATGTTAGGTTTGGTAATGATGCTCCATATCATGTGAAAGGAAAAGGTTCTATAATTCTACTGAATAACACAAGATGTGATGATGTTTATTGGGTTGAAGGATTAAAGTATAATCGGTTGAGTATTGCACAACTAAACAATACAGGTTACCGATTGGAATTTTAATATGGAAGGGTGAAAGTATTTGATGAGAAGGATAATTTGATTGCTACTAGAGAACAATCTAAAGGTAATTTATTTATCTTGATACTTCTATGAAGAGTTGCCTATTTGCTAAAGTTGAAGATGTTTGGTTATGGCATAAAATGCTTTCTCATGTTAATTTTGACAGCTTAATCAAAGTGAGTAAGAAGAGAAGATTAAGAGGACTACCAAGATTAGAAAAAATTGAGAATGCTATGTGTAGAGAATGTCAGATGGGTAAGATGACTAAATCTTGTTTTGCAAGCAAGACTAATGTTACACAAGGAATTTTGGATTTAGTACATAGTGATTAATGTGGACCCATGAGGACTCAAAGTTATTATGGAGACAGATATTTTATTTTATTTGTGGATGATTATTCTAGAATTATGTATGTAATATTTTTACAAGAAAAATATGATGCATTTCAAATGTTTAAGTGGTATAAGGCCCGAGTTGAAAAAGAAACTGGAAGATAGTTGAAATGTCTGTGATCCGATAGAGGAGGTGAGTTTACTTTTGATGAGTTTACATTATTTTGTAATGAGAATGGAATTAAGAGATAGTTTTCAGCACTGAGGACACCAAAGTAGAATGAGATTGTTGAGAAAAGAAATAGATCTATTTTTTATTGTGCTAGGACACTGATGACAAAAAAAGGAGTTTCATAGAACTTTTGGAGAGAAGTTGTGAGTACTGTTGTTTATACATTAAACCGAGTACAAATAAAGAAAGGTACCAACAAGAAACCTTACGAAATCTACTATGAACACAAACCTAATGTTAGTTACTTTAAAAAACTTGGGAGCAAATTCTATATTATGAAAGTTTCTAGAGAAGGAAAGTTTGATTCAAAAGGAGAAGGAATATTCTTAGGATATTCTACAAGGAGTAAAGATTACAAATGTTTGAACAAGGCTACTAACAAAATGGTGGAAAGTAAAAATGTAAGAATTGATGAATTTTCAAAAAGGAATGATGAAGATAGTAAGAAGGAACTAGAAGATTATGAGAAGTTTTTATATGTTCAACCTGGTATTCCTGATACCTTACCGAGATCACCTAGCGAGAAGGAAGATGAACAAGGAGTTCCTCAACCGAATATTGATATTGAAGAACCGAGATCTATCGAGCCCATTTTGGAAAAGTATGTAAGAAGGCACCATTCCCCAAGTAAGATTATTGGAAATAAGGATGATGGAGTGATGACTAGAAGCAAGGTAAGAGACAATACATGTTTAATATCTACATTTGAGCCAAATAAAGTTAAGGAAGCACTAGACAAGGAAGATTGGATGAACGCAATGAAATAAGAGTATGATCACATTAAGAAGAACAAGACATGGAAATTAGTACCCCGGCCTAAAGACAAAAATGTTATTGGTACTAAATGGATTTTCATAAAAAAAATTGAATGAGGATAGAGAAGTTATCATATATAAAGCTAGATTGGTTTGCAAATATTATACACAAGAAGAAGGTATTGACTACGGAGAGACTTTTGCACCTATTTTTAGATTGGAAGGAGTTAGAATACTTCTAGGATATGCTTCTTAAAAAGGATTCAAGGTATATCAGATGGATGTTAAGTCTACATTTCTTAATGGGATACTTGAAGAAGAAGAAGTAGTATACATTGAGCAACTTGAAGGATTTATTGAAAACACAAACAAGAACAAGGTATGTAAAGTACATTAAGCTTTATATGGTTTGAAATAAGCACCCCAAGCATGGTATGAGAGATTGCACTCTTATCTAATCAAAATAGGATTTCAAACAACAAGTGATAATAGTAATGTTTACTTGAAATGTGAGAGTGATAAGAAAGTTTTGATTGCTAAAATTTTTGTTGATGATATTATTTTTGGAGCCAATAAGACTTTATGTAAAGGATTTTTTGATGAAATGATAAAAGAGTTTGAGATGTCAATGATTGGATAGATTAAGTTCCTTCTAGGTCTAAAAATACATCAAGTTCCTGGAGGAATCTATGTTACACAAGCCAAGTATATAAAAGAGATTCTTAAAACTTTTGGTATGGAAGATTCCAAGCTTGTTGGAACACCTATGGTTACTGGATGTAAATTATCAAAAGAGGATGAAACACAAGAGGTGGATAATACTCTTTACCGATCCATGATTGGTAAATTGCAGTATGGTATTCACAACAGACCTAATATAGAACACGTTGTTGGAATTGTTGCAAGATTTTCTTCTAAACTGAAGGAAACACATATGTCTGGAGTAAAAAGAATTTTGAGATATCTGAAAGGTACAAAAGAATTTTGTTTACTATACAAAAAGGGAGTTAATTTTGATCTGCAGGTCTACACTAATGTAGATTGGGCTAGAAATGTTGATGATAGAAAAAGTACTAGTGGAGGCACATTCTTTCTAGGTGAAATATTGGTTACATGGATGAGCAAGAAATAAAGTTGTATTTCACAGTCTACTTCCAAGGCTGAATATGTTTCTACTGCTATGAATTGTGCAAACATAGTATGGATTATACAATTACTTGAAGGTATGCAAGAAGAGATCATAGATCCGGTTACTATTTTTGTGATAATACAAGTGTTATTAATATATCAAAGAACCCGATTATGCATTCAAAGGACAAGCACATTTCTATCAAGTATCACTACTTGAGAGAACAAGTTAAAGAGAATAATGTGAGATTGGAATATGTGAATTCAAAGGAAAAATTGGTTGATATCTTTACAAAGCCACTACCTAAAGATTATTTTAAGTATCTTAGAGGTAAATTAGGGGTTCTTCCCCTATCCAATGTTCACTAAAGAGCATGAGGCATGTTGCATCAATTCTAGATTTCATTAGAACATCTATTTATGAATTGATGTTAGTATGGCACAGTTTAGGTGATTCCTGGAGTTGTGAAAATATTTTTGTATGCAATGATCTATGAGTACATGTCAGGTATAATCCACTACTGGAACACGTTTTCAAGCGTATGACTTTTTGGCATTGTTGTCAAAGAGAAAGAGAATGAATCAATGATATTTATCCCTAAGGGAAATATTGAGAGAGAATTAGTTGCTAATATTTACTCATGAAGGAGATTTAGAATGTATGTTATAGAAACAAAAGATTTATCCAAGAGGGAGATTCACATCAGAGATCAAAATGGAAACAAAAATATGAACTCAGAGGGAGTACAGTTATGAATTTGAGAGTTGTCATCATCAATTACTATAACATTGTTATAATTATTGTCATCAATTCCAAAGAGGCATATTGTTGATTAAATGATGAATATATGATGGAGATGATGAAGACCAAGTGATACTGAGTATCATGATTGTAGAAATGGTTAGATCAGTTGTTCTTTTTTCATTGATGTCAAGCAATTGATTAATTGTTTTTTATTATGTTACCATATCTTAAGAGGAGAAGTTAAATGGATGACAAATAAAGATCATACAATGATGAAGTAATGATGATATAGTTGTTTTCTACTATATATTTGATATTATCAAACTGGTACAATTGATTGATCAAGTTGGAAACCGCAAAGAATTAATGTTATGACTGAAAGAGTTACTTTACCGAAATAGACAGAGTTAGTCAGTAGAATTTTATGTGAGTCGGTCACAAGTTATCGAGCACTGAGAAAAATTCAAGCACCAAGCACCAAACTTGAGTTAGACATCGAGCAGTGAATGAAGTCACTTACTGAGTTGCAAAGAAAGTTTTACCGAGCACAAGATATTGATTATAAATGATGATAAGATTGAATTTAATGCGAAGCAATGATGAGATGGATGAGGAAATGAATTAAATTAATATTGTTACAAGATATATAAATGACAAAATTTGATGAGAAGATCTAAGGCAAAGATCAAGCGGTTAAACTGAATTGTGAAGCGTTCCAAGAAAAGGACAAGTTCCGAGGTAAAAGTGAGATGGTTTACCAAGTTGTGAAATATGAAGAAGATGATCAAATGACTGAGAACAAATGAAGGAAAATAAATTTAAGGAGATTAAGAGGCAAAAGTATGTCTATATAAATAATGAGAAACAAACAGAGAATGATGAATATAGAGAGGCTGGAAAATTGAACAAATAAGAAGAAGAAGTTGAAGAACAACATTTACCTAGTAGAACAAAGAAACATAGAATGAAGAATCTATAGTCTGAGAAAGAGATCAATGGAGTATGTGAAGCCAATGTTCAATTGAGCATAAAGGATATGACACAAGCAAAGGTAGTTGCTATATTTACAGATCAAAGTTTATTGTTGCTTATTAATATTTGTAACAGAGAAATCTCTTAACCGAGTGGATTTAACAATCCTATTTGTAAAACATAGACTTAGGTGACATTCCAAAAGAGTGTTTAAAGACCTCTAACAAGGCCAATCCTAATAGGGTGAAGATCTTAATAGATCTATGTTAAATCCCCTGACAAGGTCATGTTTAGAAAATATGTTTGTAATCTTTAATAGGATAAGTTCTTAACCAAGTGTACTTCAGAAGGGTACATTTTTATTGTGGGTTATAATTCCCACAAAGTTTTTTTTTCCCAAATTGGGTTTCCTCGTTAAATCTGGTGTCAAGCGTGTTAGATCTGGAGTTATAAGAGTTAATATGGCGTTCCTAAATTTGAATGATTGATTTACATATATGAGATGTATTGTTGTTTAAGTTATTAAGTTTATTGGTGAATTGGTTATTTATTGTATTCAGTATTACCGAGTGATTTAGAGAGTTCATTTTTAAGTGTTTAAGTTTTGATTTGTCTGATTCACCCCCCCCCCCCTCTTAGTGGACCAACAGGGGGGACCCATTTATTTGTTGTCTCACCTTTGACCTATGGTGAAACTAGATTAACTCCCTAATTTTATATTATTTATAATAAGAACTAAGGTGACTGTAATCACCTAAAAATGGTCACCTAAACCCTAGACCCCCAATCTCAACATTTAATCAAGAAACCCTAATCTTGATTAAACTCAAGTCCTAAATCAAATAGGCAATTCATCACAATTGAACTAATTTGACCTAAACCCTAGGTCCTAATCAATCATCATACTTGAATAATTAATTAATTCGTTAAATCACATTACATTTGCAAATGTATCTTATGTTAATTATTTAATTGATATTCTGGTATATTAATTAAATAAAAATTACAAAATTATCAATTAAATAAAAAGGAATTAAATTAATTATAAAAACATAAATGTGCATCCAAAATCAATTAAATTATTAAAAATGCATATGGCATCATCAAGTTCAGTTGATTGATTATCAAAATGGAAACAATCCAGTTCAACTCAGTTAACTAATTCTATACTATTTATCATTTTGGAAACATTTCAATTAACTAAAAACTGAATATGAAAGTTTCCAAAACAACTGATCAGTCAGTTCAGTCAACTGAATCTCTCGACCAATCAAATCACTTGCACATGGATTGTGCTTCTTCAATCGAATCTGAGCCACTCTTTTTGTTCAATCTCGACCGTCAATTCGAGAGAGATTTCTATAAAAGAGAAACTCTTTTCCTTCACAAAGGATCCTATTTTCTTATTAACGTTATTATACTGCATTTTTCAATTTAGCTTTCTTGCATTTTCTCATTTAGCATTGTTTTTTACTTTTTATTCAAGCATGCAAATCTAATCTTAGAGAACACTTTGTTTTGGGTTTAAAACTGAATATCTCACATTTCCATTGGTGCTCTAAAACTAAATCTTAAGTAGATTAGATTAACCACAAATCTACATTTTGCATAATCATCTTAGATCATCTAGCATAGCTCTTAAATCCTTCATTTAGGTTAGTGTGTAGTCACTGAGCTTGCAATGACCTGAGAGCAAGCCCATACTCCTGCCTTCTAGAAGGCAACAGGTCGACTCTTTCAGACATGCAGGATGAATGTATCCATATTCATTCCTGTATGCAACTGAAGAACAATGACCATGTTGAAGTGTACTAATAAGTAAGAAGGCCACTTTTAGCACTCACATTTCTAGCGCCACCATGGGGCTGAAAATCAATTTCAGACCTCATTATTAAATTATATGTTTAATTCTATTTTCCATTCATTTTGAGTTGAATCTAAGTCCACCATTGCGTTTGGTTCATTGTTTCAGTTTGAAATGACTATAAACACGCCTAACCTCGCTCAAAATTGAATTTGTGGAAAAATGTAAATAGAGGTCATACGGCCTCTACACGCAAATCAAGATAGAGTTCTTCTCTGTCTACACACAAACCAAGGCAGTAGACATAATTTTAAATTAAAATTTTGTGTTATTGTGTGTGTTTTAACCTCTCTACTTTGCATTTCAAACCGAACTTTCATCCAGCACAGTTAGCTCCAAGCTATCATTCACAACACACACCTAGTCTCAAGTTTTATTTTGAAATTTTATGTGTGTGTTTGCTTATTTAAAATAGTTAAGAGTCCCCACACATAGCATGTGGAACTAAATTGCTAAACCCACCACCTCTCCAAACCCTTCCTTCACCGCTCCAACCCTTCCTTCAGCTGCTACCCGCTACCAACCACAAATAATTTTCCACGCTTCCCACCACCTCCACCACCGCTTCACCCATCCTCCAACCCCACTGCCACCACCTTCCTTTCTCCCTGCCTCCCCTAACCCTAACCTCTGCTACATACCCCCATCTCCCCATCCTCCAACAATGCCCAACATGAAATCACCCTCCTCCATCCTCTCAACGCTCAACCCTCCTCCTTAACGTGCATGCATCCCTCACCACACCTCGCTTCATCTTCCCTGACTCTCTGTAAAACCTCCCACTCAGCCTGACCCCGCCTCCCTCCTTCCTCTCCCTGCTAAACCCCCACTCTCCCCATCTCCCATCCACTCCACCTCCCTCCTCCTGCCTGCCGCCAACCACTCTCTATCTCCACCATAGCTCTACCAACCCCCCAACCGCTCCTCCTCCACCCAAGCATCGCCCAATCGCCACCCAATCCCATTTTCTGGCCATTGAATTTGATGGTCGTCCAGCCGTATTTTTATAGAGATATTAGATTTTTGTGACATCCATATAGGTTTAAAATTTATCTACATAAACTTTTGACGTCATCCAACATTGGAATTTTAGTGCCCTCACCATTGGGAGTTTTGGTTTTTCACCCTAACTCATTTCAACTCCTTTTTTTTAGCAATTTTTTTTTATTTTGGGTAAAATTCTCTGAGGATCATTGTGGTGAAATTATTTTTTGATTTTTCTTCCTAGATTTATTAGAAATCACTATTTTTGGTGACTGTACCTATCTAATCCTCACTTTTGCAGCTTCTGGAGCCTCGTACGGGCTCATACGATCACCTTTTCTAGTGAATTTTTTTTTTTAAATGCATGATTTTTTGTCTACTTTCTTAATATATGATCTTTTTATGATTTTTTTATTTTATAATGTGGACTAATCTTTGGCTTTGATGTTCATGTGATTATCTTTTGCATATAGCCTAACAGTGGTTTGCATAACGTTATCCAAGAAGACTAAAACACAAACTACTCACAAATTGGTTTTGCAGATTTCCTTTGATCGATAGAATGCAAAACATTGTGCTTGCATCTTGTTTTTGATTTCTTAAAATAGGAACCCACATGCAAGACTTCTTAAAATGAACATTTGTTTGATGTTTTAGGGATGGAAATAATGTTAGAAAACTATGCTCTCACCCTTTTGGGATGATCAGAAATCCAGAAAAATTTATTGTCATTCACCGTTTGAGATCTACAACTTTAGAGGGCCTGTCCAAGTGGGAAAAAGTACTCACCCTTGGAGAACGACCCAAGTGAGAACAAGCTAATGCCAAGATTCTTCGACTCACTATAATCAAAATTCTTCTCAAGGCCAAAACCTCGGAAGATAAGTGGCATTTGAGCTTATACTTAGCTCTCACCTAACACAAAGCAGGGCCTCCGAGTCTCAATCACATATCGTGAACTATTTGTGCTAAGGTGATCTATGGGGTTAGCAGCTTGAATCACGCTTGCGCAGACACAGAGGATACACTTAAACAAAGACCCTTACTAAAACCTTTTTAGCTAGTGGCCAAAATCCTTTCTACTTGTTGATACAGGCGTTGTGAGACACGCATGCCTAAGAAACCTCTCATGTACCCCTCTTGTTGAGATAGTAAATTTATCAGGATCCTTGGATCTTGAGAAATTTGAAGCTTGGTAGGTCCGAGAAGTGTGTGTCGTGGAGGGAGCCAGTGTTGCCAAGCTTCTAACAATCCAACTTGAATGGGTATTTTATTGTAAGAGGATTCAAACAAGTATTGTCCATTTCTATCCACCTAGGAATAAGGTTTGCTCAATGTGCTTGCATAGTTAAGGGCTTCTTTATGTGTCTGGTGTGAGTGTTCATTGAAACAACAACAACAAAAATGATCAAACAATCTGGAAACTGTACACTTTGGATATTTGTCTATCTTTTCTCGTTCAAAACTTCAACGATATTGTCAAAATTCTGTCAAATTTGTTTCAAAAACTTGTCAAAAATTTATCTTCCATCAGTTTATGCTACTACACTCCGTCTGTTCTGAAATTTGTGTTGTCATAACGCTTCTTTTAGTTCACATGCAACTGCAATCTGTTGTTATTCCAACCGATCATTGTCTTGAAATTTGATGGCATTACGCTTGTCCAATTGACCGAGTCCTTTGTTCAAACTTATCATCTTTGTCTGCACTGTCCTTATTCTAGGTTGTGAGAGCAGGTTCGTTAACCTTGACTCAAGATCAGAGTCTTTGCTATCTCCATCCTTAGTTGGAATTTTATCTCTTGGTCTCCTTGGTCTTGGACTTAGACAACACTTCAGATATAACCATGGTGTCAGTCAGGCAAATCAACTTATCTTATATCTGTGCGAACTAGAAGTCATTTTAGAGAATTTCATGAAGAAGACAAACAAGGATTCCCATTCAAAGACAACTCCTTGTTTGGAGAATCTTCTCTTTGAGGGAGATCCTTGAATTCCTCCTAGATCACAATCCCCGAAGGACAAGTTACCTAGTCCTAACATGTCAGAAGAAAGACAAGGTAGAGGTAGGTCTCGATGGAGAGACCTCTCTAATGGTACTAACCATCGCAATAGTCAACATTCCTCAAGTCCATCAGACCCCGGTGAGGAAGAGATTGAGGACTGTCTCCAGGATAAGAGGTTCATAAAACTCATGAAAATAATCCTAAATCGGGACAAGGAACAATATTTTCTCGATCTAGCAGAGCAAGGCGCTGAACTTCCACCTCACTTCAAAGCTGAGAATATCATTGCTAGGGAAGAAGAGACTCCCATGACACTCATAACTAAACAAATACAGACTATGAAAATGGAATTACAAAAACTCCAAAAGGAAAAAGAAACGCCCAACAAAAGGTTTTCTTTAAATACAATCTATCCTTTTCCTTTTGATAAAGATTTTTACTTACCTTCATTCCCATGCGGGGTTGAAATTCCACAATTTGATAAGTACAACGGTCACTCTGATCCACAAGATCACATCTGATAATTATGTGCTCTTTGTACATAATTTATGCATGATGAGACATATCTTATGCGTCTCTTTCCTTGGAGTTTGAGCGGCCAAGCTATGGAGTGGTTCTCAAAGTTACCCACTGGTATAAAATTTTTTGATGAGATGATGAATCTATTCCTACAATAGTACTCTTACAATATCCAACATCCTGTGATGATGATTGATTTATGCAACACGAAGCAAAACACAGGAGAACCCTTTCTGACCTTTCTTCAGCAATGGAGAAAGATGTTTTCTAGATATCCACGAATCGTGCCTGAGTCTGAAAAGATGGATATTTTTGCTAGTATTCTGATTCTAGAATTAAACTACCCTCTTCAAATGCAATGTCCACCCTCTTTTGAGAAAATGGGGGAAAACTTGATGAAAATAGAAGATGTGCTTGTTAAAAAGGGTGACATTACCCTCTACAAAGAAAACAAGTTTGGTTCCAACTCCAAAGACAAAACTAAATATTGGAACAAAAACAAGCATGTGGTAAATGATGGAGTAGTTGATTACTCTGCTCCCCAGTCAAAACCAGCAGTCTTCAATCTGACAAGTGGCTCCAAGGCCCTAAAAACTGCTAAAAATATGACTAAATCATCATCTTCTAAAGGGACCAATAGTTTGTTGAAAGACAAACCATGGATCAAATGTAAACAAGACTTTGCCTCTTTAGGTGAGTCCTATGAATCTGCACTTAAAACTCTACTAGAAAACAAGATGATTACGTTGCCAGATAACTCCAAACCATATGATCCAAAAATCAAACCTAAATGGTGGAGAGACAATGACTTCTATCAATTCCATAGAAACAAAGGACACGTGATAGAAAATTGCATGAGGCTCAAACATGAGATCCAAGATCTCATTAATAACAAAATAATTGTGGTTGATAATCACAACAAGAATGTTGATCATAAGGCATTCAAAGATCCTTTCTCAGAACATCACAAAGGAGAAACTTCAAAGAAAGGTTCTTAAATCAATCACACGTATTCTAATGATGACTACAATGTCATCAACATGCTTGAGCCGTCTCATTCTGAATATTGCAATGTCATCATCGTCAAGCAGAAAGAGAAAGAGTATCAATCAGTCAATGCAGTGACCTGAGTGTAAGAAAAGGTCACCTTGGGGGGTTCTGGATCTTCCAACTCTTCATCATCTTCCAATAAACCATCGATATCCAAATCCTGGGTACCTCTTAGCAAACAAACTATTGTGGGTACTCCTAAAGTCTCACAGTCCAAACAACTGACTTTGTCCAATACTATGGACTATAGTATCGTTGAGCAATTGCAGAGAACCTCTGCCCAAATTCCAGTCTTCAAATTGCTCAAACTCTCTCCATATCACTGAGAGGTCCTAGATAAAGCGATAGCAACTACCAATGTCCCTAAGGACTGGGATCTGGATCAGTTTCAATCCATGGTGGGTCACTTGACCTCACCACATTACCTATCATTCTCTGAAGAAGATGACAACTCTTTAAGTCATCCACACAATATCCCCTTGCATTTCAAAGTCATGATCCATAAACACAGCGTCAGACGGGTCTTGATAGATGGAGGCATAGGGTTGAATATCTGCACATACAGGTTAATCAAGAAACTAGGCCTTTTAGAGAATGTCATTGATCCTAAAAATAAAATCACTATCAAGGCGTATGATGAACAAGAAAGATCTTCTAAAGGTCTCGTAACTTTACCAATCCGAATAGGTCCTATTGAGAGGGATGTTACCTTCCAAGTTCTGGATCTCCCACTAGCCTACAACATTCTATTGGGAAGACCCTGGATCCATGAGATGCAGGTAGTGCCATCAATGTTCCATCATTGCATCAAATTCCCATTCAATGGTGTAGAAGTCACTATTCCTGCAGACACTAGTTATGCCTGTAATGCATTAAGACAAGCAGTGGATACCCTTGTCCCACACAATAGTGATCTGTCCAACTCTGAATCAGCTACAATTTTGATGAAAGAAATGCAAAAGAAACTCAAGATAAAGGACACGGGTATGGGTGGATACACAGTGGAACCTGTACTATCACTCACATCTCTTCCCAGATCACCTAGGTCTTATGGGAAACCGTCAGAAGAGATGAAACCAACAACATCCCAAGAAATCTATGATGAGAATTTTGTTAGATCCAACACACCATTAGAAGATAAATAAGAGGAAAGAGCCACTCTGGCTTGGTTATATAAGGAACCTGAAGATAATGAAGTTGAACAACGTGTAATACCCCCAAAAAAATTTGGTGTGGGGTATAAGGTGGCTTGTAAAATGGGTTATTTGGGTAAAGGACCCATTGGACCTAATCAAAATGGACTTAAAGAACCTATCTTTGTTGACTATAGATGACCTAGAGACACAACTGGTCTAGGGTTCTTATCCAAGAAATAACAAAGAGAGAAGAATCACCTATATAAAGGAAAGGGACATCGGGTTCATGAAGAGTAGAACACAATAGTAGAAAGCACTGACATACCCACTGGCAACTGGGATGATTCAAATGATTCGGATGTCGAGGATGTGTATCCTTCCCCCAATCCTCCCAATATTTTGGCTCTTCTCTTTAATGAAGGTACACCCTGAGTCAACGCTACTAAAGAGCGTGTTCTAGAGAAATCACCAATGACTTTTGATCATTCAGAGACTACTACATTCAAACAAGACCAAGATACAAAAGATAGGAGTCTAACCATAGCGGAGTTCTAAGGTAGAACTCATCCAAACTGGGGGTAAAGAGTAGATTTCACTCATGTCCTTGATATGAAACCAAATTATGAAATAGATGTTAGAATTGATGAACATCAATACAACCAAGATCACCTGCATGCAAGACAGTTACAAAGAAGAAGAAGACAGAAGAGAGAAGGATCCAGAAAGCTATGGCAGCCGATAGGCCAGAGACAGGAAAACCATGTTGACAGAAATGATTTCTATATTCAACAATAATGATTTACAAAACTATCTCCTTATGAATTACAAAGCGGTCAATCCTTATAAAGGATACCAAAACCCTAAAAGGGAAACTACAAGAAATAGAAACTGCCTAAGGTTAGCTGAAGCAAACTAGAGTGAATAGGGAAGTTACTAATTAGATCATAATGATTTAAATTAGTAACCCCGATAGACTATTACTCTAACACCCCCCTTAAGATAAGCTTAGGGAGAAGCCAAACCTAGGAAACTACTGCAGAAAGCAGGAAAGATGGGTCCCGGCAACTAGGTCTGATCAGGTACCCAAAACATAAAGGGAAAGATGTCCCAGAGAAAGGAACAAGAATAGAGCTAGAAGCACCTCCGAAGCATGTCTGAAAACTCTGTCAGAAGATACTGCTGGAACCCCCATTGAAGTGCATGACCAGGTAGAGAAGACAAGTGTCTGAAGAGCTTATCAATCGAACCAGGAAGCAATAGAACCAACAGGTGAACCCCCCCATAATGCTGAACTGGGAGAGGTGACAGGAACACTGAAATG
>MU224832.1:514688-528345 GCA_018584345.1 Thuja plicata | reverse complement strand
GTGGCTTTTCACATTGTTTGAATTATTAAATTCAAGTGAGGATAATCCATTCAAATAACCAAATAATATTTAATTCCCTTGATGTGTATTAGCTAAAGTGGGTGGGATTAATTTAATTTAAAAGCACTTAGGACTTTAGATTTAAATGAATTAATCATAGGGATTTTTAGCTAATAAATCTTGAAAATTTAGGAATTAAATATAGTGTAAGATTTATGCGAATTTAGGTTTTCTACATTTGAGACTAAGTCAATTAAATAAAATTAGGAAGGAAAATTTGCCTAGTACGATAGGACTTCGATGATGAGAATTTGAAGAAATGCACCAAAATTGATTAGAATTGTAAGATGCCAAATTTGGGGTATTACATTTTTCCCCTCTTTGAATTGATGTGCAAGCAGTGCGTTGATTCAAAGAAAATTTTGATGTGATAGATGAAGATTTCGGGAGTCTAGGTTAGGTTGCCAAGACATCGATCAAATCGAGAAGCAGAACCATCTTTAGAACGAAGCACGATTCTCCGAAGTCTAAGTTAGATTACGAAGACAACGATCCAAATACCAATTGAGAGAAAATTAAAATCGGGGTTAGATTTCCCCAATGTCCAATGATAGTTTATGAATATTAAGGACTATCTCCAGAATCAGGGTTAGATTGCCCCAATACGAAGGTTAGCCCTCCGAGATCTGGGTTAGGTTGCCCAGATAACAGTCAAAAAGAGATTTTGAGAGCCGTCTTCAGAACAAAGCATAACTTTTAGGAATTAGGGTTAGATCGCCCCAATACCCAATGGGATTTCAAGAATCATCTCCAGAACAAAACTTGATCCTTGAGGATCCGAGTTAGATTGCTCAGATACCTAGAAAGATAGATGACAAGATGACAAGATGCGAGGCATCAAGATGCCCCTAGAGATTCAAGATCATGGAATGTCCAATTTTGATGATAAGGTACAAAATACTGAATATGCCCCAAGTGATAAGATTCCCCTAGCAATGGGGTTTTTGATTCAGATCAAACTGATTCGAGAATGATGTGAAAAGATTCAATGATGCAATCATCCTGCCCCCTCGGGAGCGAAATCGAAAGATGACACAATAGAAAGATGATTGATAGCAAAATATTGTAGATAGAAGTAAGATCAAAGATCCAGAGGGATTCAGAGATAGATCAAGAGAAGGCAGAATCGATTGAGAGTGATTAGGAGGTCCTGTTGACTAGGTTTGACCATAGTTGACCAAGTTTTACTAGAATTGACTAGAGTGGAATTTTTACAAAAAGATTGCAGAAGCTGAGGAAATGATGATGAGAGATGATTCTGACAAGAAAGTGATGTCAAAAATTTGACTGCATAAGTGTCAGAGCACGTCGGTCCCAAAATTTTAAAACATGATTTTGAGCTACTTAGGAGTGTCAGATTTTGATTTCGATCACGAAAATGGATTGAGAATATAGCTAAAGATAGAGAGCGAGGATCAAACACTTGTGCAGTCGTGAGGAATCCAGGGAAAAAGATGAGAACCTTCAA
The DNA here is from genome assembly GCA_018584345.1 of Thuja plicata. Classification (NCBI taxonomy): domain Eukaryota; kingdom Viridiplantae; phylum Streptophyta; class Pinopsida; order Cupressales; family Cupressaceae; genus Thuja; species Thuja plicata. The sequence goes on along the minus strand of MU224832.1, from coordinate 526,817 downwards.
AGAATGAGAAGACAATGAAGAGAGCACCAAAACTATCGCTATGCAAGCTTAAAATGCGAATGCAAGCCTAAGCTAAATGCAACCCTAGGACTTGGTCGTTGGACTCATCGCATAATTATCATCATCAAGTATTTTTTTGGAACATCAGAGTTGATACAATCCTTACTGGTGTCCCTACGACCATAAGGATATGAATATAACTTTCATCAGATAAAATGTAGGAAACGAACATAAGCACCAAGGCACAAAAGCCAAGATGACCTGAACATTGTTTCCAATTAATATTGCAAGAGTACACTACTATCAAGGCATTCAAAGCCAAGATAACCATGAGTGCAGTCGTGCGTAAACAAACAGAGCAATAACAGTCAAGGAGATAGTACCAACCTCACCATGGCATATAAATAAACATGATCAAGGGATGTGAGGCTTTTCCACCTTCGTGCAGGAGCTCTTATCACATACACCCTATTTATTTGACATTGTCGGATCATCGAGACTACACCAACCAGCAATAGACATGAGAAAATATCAATGAAAATCATGAGAACAGACAACATACAAAGAAAGATTCAATCATAGCTCAGCATGTTTCAAAGTTTATGAATGTGTATGTGTTTTAGGGGTGTTGAAAAACACTTTTGTGCTTGTGATTGCGATGTGTCTGGTTTCTATCAAGAGATATTTAGGTTGCGATGTCCAATATGTGTTGAAAAACATAGATGTGTCCAAATATAGTGTTGAAAAACATTGTTTATGGGGTGTTGAGAAACAACAGTTTGTGCCAGTAGATAGTTGTCCTTTAGAACTAATAAGATTACTAACTTGAGTGTAAACCAAAGATGCGATCAAAGTGGGGAGCCATGCCCCCAAGTAATGAACGTTGATGACTGACTTGACTCATATAGAGAGGACGAATCTGAGTGGATTGCCCCCAAGCTATGACGCTGGGGTCATGTCAACTCAGGAAGGATCTTGAAAAGACCCAAAGTGGATTGATGTCAAATATGGAGATAGTGAGTTGATGTGAGAAATCTCAGTAGTATAATGATAGTAGGTAGACACAGTTATAATCAATGGTGACTGATGCGAGAAAGATTCTCAAGTATAAAGATTGGCGTGAGATCTAGGCATCAGCAGGCAGACTCGGTAAGAACCACTAGTGACTGATGTGAAGAGGAGAGAGACTCCAAAAGATAGGAAAATGCCCCCTAGAATAGGAAGATGCCCCCGAGTGTGGACAGTTTCAATCCATGTGAAGTCGAGAAAAAATCTCAAAAATAACTAAGAGCGAATGCATGAGCGAGAAAACTAAAGCAGGAAAGCAGGAGAGAAAATTGCAAGAAAGCCAAGGGATGCCGCAATAGATAGAGCATGGTGGAACAAGAGGCGCTTGTTTACCAGGTTTTCACCATCTTGGTAGAAATTCTATTTTTGCTACCATGACGCCTATTTACCAAGTTTTCATCGATGGCACATTTTTCTCTTTTTTTTGTTTTTTGTTTTTCATTTTTTGATTTTTTTTGTATTATTTCATTTTTTCAATTTTTTTGGTATTATCAAGGCACCTGTTTACCAGGTTTTCACCATGATAATAGATATATCAAAGCACCCATTTTCTAGGTTTTCACCAAGATGATCATTTTTTCAAGACATTTTGCAATTTTTAGGATTTTCTCATAATAGAGTATGTACATGAGCATTCAAAAGAAATCTCAACTGTAGAACTTCTTCAGATGAAGAGCATTGATAGGCTCTTTGATTTGTTCCCCCTCTATGGTGGAGAGCTGGTAAGCGCTAGACCCAAATACTATAGTGATAACATACGGACCAAGCTAGTTTGGTTCAAATTTTCCTTTCTGGACCCACTAATGTTGATTCTTGGGGTTCTCTCTCAGGATTAGATCACCCATTTAGAATCCCCTTGGTCTGACCTTCTTGTTGTAGCTTTTAGATATTCTCTTATAATATGCTTGGAGATGATTGAACGCCACTTTCTGATGTTCATCTAGTAGTTCAAGCTCTTGAAGTTGAGATACTCTGATATCATCATCAGTAATGAGGCCCTTCAGAGAGACTCGCAAGGTAGGAATCTCAAACTCAATAGGAAGCACTACATCTGCACCATAAACTAGAGCAAAGGGCATGGCCCTTGTTGGTGTCTGTATACTGGTGCGGTAAGCCCATAAAGCCGGATTAATCTGGAGATGCCAATCATGTCAAGATTTGTGTACTATACGGTGTAAGATCTTGAGAATAGTATTATTTGAAGCTTCCGCCTGTCCATTACCCTAGGGATAATAGATAGAAGACCAGTGCTGAATAATTTTGAACTTAGCACATAATTCTTTTAGATCCTTGTTCTTGAATTTCCCCCCATTGTCAATGATTATTGATGAGGGTACACCATATCTGCAGATGATGTAGTTCAGTATAAACATGGCCACAGACTTGCCATCAGCTATGATGAGGGGCATTGCCTTGACCCACTTGGTAAAATAGTCTGTAGTAGTAATGATGAATTTATGTCCCCTTGAAGAAGACAGATGTATCTGACCCACCAAGTCAAAGGCCCACTACTGAAATGGCCAAAAGCTGACGAAAGGAATGAACTCCTTGGCAGGAGTGTGGATCAGATTTCCATGAAGCTGGCACTATTTGCAAGATTTAGCAAATTGTGTAGCTTCTTTCTCCATATCTGGCCAATAGTAACCATCTCTAATAAGTTTGCAAGCCAATGTCAGGCCATTTGAGTGAGACCCACAGATGCCTTCATGCACCTCTACTAATGCACACTTGGACTCATTAGGTTCTAAACACCTAAGGAGGGTACCGTCTAGACCTCGCCTATATAAGTTGTTAGCTATGATGACAAATCGTGAAGCACTGCAGATTAAGTGACATTTCTCATTTCGGGTGTAAGTGTCCAGAATGATCTGGTCATGAAGGTAGGAGTAAATATGGTGGTAGCAGGATGAGTCATGTCCAATGACTGAACAGATCATCCAGGAATCAGGGGAATTATAAGCAGGGTAGCATAACGTCTCCACTAGGAATTCATGTCGGAAGTCATTTTCTAGCATTTGTAACATGGAAGCTAGAGTAGCCATGGCATTGACTACTTTATTATCTACCCTTGGAATTTGTTGGAAAGTAATGTGTGCAAAGTATTTCTTGAGATCATCAACCATCTTTTTATAAGGCACCATTTTTTCATCTTTTGTTTGGTAGATATCAGTCACTTGATTGATAACCAACTATGAATCTCCAAAGACCTTTAGCTCATCGATATGCCATTCAATAGTGATATTTAATCCATTAATCAAGGCTTCATACTCAGCAGTGTTATTTGTGCAAGGAAACAACATTTTGTAAGACTTTGGTAATGAATACTGCTGAGGTGTAATGAACAAGATTCTGGCACCTGACCCCTGCTAGGTGAATGATCCATCAAAGAACATGGTCCATGCCTAATGTGTGAGAAGCATGATGGACTCATCTAGGAACTTGATCCTTAATCATTGATAGTCTGCAATAGGTGCCTCAGCCAACTGATCTGCAGTTGCTTTCCCTTTGATAGCTTTTCTTTCCACATACTCAATGTCAAATTCACTGAGTATCATGACCCACTTAGCTAATCTACCCGTGAGGGAAGCTTTGCTGAGTAAGTACTTTAATGGATCAATTTTTGCAATGAGCCTTGTAGTGTGAGCAAGCATGTAATGTTGTAACTTTTGGGAAGCAAACACCACCACCAAGTAAGCTTTTTCAATGATAGAATAATTTATTTCAAAGGAGACCAACGTTCTGCTTATATAATAGATTGCTCTTTATTTATTGTTTTGATCTTCTTGGGCCAATAAAGCACCCAGAGATTTTTTTTCAGCTAAGATGTATAAGATTAATGGCTTCCCATGAATAGGAGGCATTAAGATAGGTGGATTAGCTAGATATTGCTTTATTTGTTGAAGACCTTGTTCACATTCTTTATTCCATTCATAGGTCACACCTTTATGTAGAGTCTTAGTAAATGGCTGTGACTTGTTAGCTAGCTGTGAGATGAAGCACCAGATAGACTAAAGCCGACCTTGAAGAACTCTCATTTTTTTGATATTTCAAGGTGGAGGCATTTCCATGATAGCTTGCACCTTTTCAAGATCCACCTCGATACCTTTTGTGGAGATGATATAACCAAGCAATTTTCTAGAAGTTACTCCAAATGCACATTTCTTAGGATTGAGACATAGCCTGAACTTTTCCATATGATCTAGTATAGGGCCTAGATCACTAAGATGCTCCTTCCTATCCATTCTTTTAGCAAGGGTGTCATCAACATAATCCTCCATTATTTTGTGCATCATATCATGAAATATAGTAGTGACTGCTCTCTGATACGTGCCTCTAGCATTCTTGAGACCAAAAGGCATAACATTCTAGAAAAAAGTGCCCCATGCACAAGTGAAAGCAGTCTTTTCTTGGTCCTCTGGTGTAATTTTGATTTGGTTGTAGCCAGAGAAACTATCCATTAGGGAGTACATTTCATACCTTGCTGTCATATCCACAATCATATCAATGTTGGGTAGTGGGAAATCATCTTTTGGACATGCCTTGTTTAAGTCCCTGAAGTCTATGCAGACTCTGATAGATTTGTCATGTTTTAACACTAGAACTATGTTGGAGATCCATTTTTCATAGTCAATTGCTCTGATGAACCCAACTTTTAGGAGTTTCTCTAATTCCGCCTTGACAAGTAAAGCCACATGTGGATGCATTTTTCTGAGTTTTTGCTTGACTGGTTTTACTCCAAGAGCTATTGATAGGTGATGCATGATAAGATCAGGATCTACACCAGGCATGTCAGAGTATGTCCATGCAAAGATTATCTTTTTCTCTTTGAAGAAATCTATGAATTCTTTGAGTTCTTCTGCAGACAATGATTTAGCCACATGAATAATGTGCGGATTTTCTTCTGTACCCAAATTTACTGGCTGAGTCGGCTCAATTAGCACAGATGATCATTCCTGGAAATGACTTGGAAGTGTATTAATTATCTCATCCTCAAATGCCTCATAGAGGTTTTCACCTTTAGATACGTCTATTCTTTTTACTTTTTTCGGCTCTGACACTGCCACAATGTGGTTTTCACCGTCAGAGCGCCTATTTTTTTCCTTTTGATTTTATGACTAAGATACTTGATAACACTTTTGGTCATGCTAACACCGTCTTCGCTAGTGGAGGACGTTACAGGTTCAATGGCGTGGAGATAATAGGCTAGAGCATAGTCATTCTGGAATGTGAGGACTTCATTGGATGAGGAAGGGGAATTCTAGTCTATTAGCTCAGGATGTTGGAGGGAGAGAGAAGTGACAGGTTCAAGTGCATTCATGGTATAATCATCAAAAGTGTGGACTAGTAAGCTGAGACCTAGAGCAATCTCATCCATAGGTGTATTCAAATCCCTTTGACTCCTAGTGACCATAGTAGAAGACACATTAACATCTATGGAATCAGACTCATTAGACCTTATACTAGACCCTTTACCTATGTCGAGAATGTTTTTATATGTATGTGTAGTATCAACATTCCTGTCAAAGGATCCTTCTGAAAGACTATCAAACTCATATTCATGGGAATCTGTGTCTGAACTTTGACTGGGATGTTTGCGCCATGAAGGTTTGAGATTTCTTGTGACACCAGCCTGCTCTTGCACAAACTGCTCTTGAAATTGTGATTGTATGTATCATTCACCCTGGAAACCAGGGTCTTGTGACACTTTCCATTGTTCATATGTCAGAGAAGTGAATGGAACAGTGCCATTGGAGTCACTGCCAGCCTTGGCTATACTGACACGTGTTATGATGTCATCTAGCTCAACAAAGAATGTTTCCAGATCTGGAGGAATAGGAAAAGGAAAGTAATCCTCATCAGAGCTATCCTCTAAGGTGTCCACTGTAGTTGTGCCCTCAGGTTCTGGTTCTGGTCCAGGTTCAGATTTAGATACAAATTTGTTAATCCCTAGATGGAACAGGATCTTCTTGAAGCCTAAACTAGTTGTATCTTTTGTCCTTCGACCCGTAGCTTTAATAGGTTCAACTAGCCCATTACTATTCATCCTTATTGGACCACTCCCTTTGTATCCAAATAATTTCATGATTTTAATACCTTCACTATTGGGATCTAGTTCACGAGCTGGGGTGGTCTGTTCAGATATGTCCTTTCCTTTGTAAAGCCAAGCTTTAACATCTCTTTCCTCATCTTCATCTTCTAATGGTGTTGAAGCCCATACAAAGGCACCATCATAAACTATTTTAGGAGGAGTAGTAGAAGATTTATTGTTCTCAGAAGGTCTCCTGTATGAATGAGGAGATGAAGGTAGAGCTACTAATGATAGCATAGGTTCTATTTGATATCCCCCATGCCTATGTCTTTGATTTTCAAAGTATTTTCCATGTCTCTAAGCTTATCATCATAGAATTCTATGGATTCTCTATTAGTAGGAACAAAACTATCAGCTGACTATGTGAGCGTATTACAAGAATAGCCCATATTAGTAGGAACTGTCACTTCTGCTCCGTGGAAAGGAAACTTGATGCACTGATGATACGTAGAGGGAACCGCTTGCATTTCATGGATCCATGGTCTTCCCAATAGGATGTTATAAGCAAGAGGAATGTCCAGCACTTGACAAGTGACATCTCTTTCATCGGGTCCAACCCAAATAGGTAGCACAACTAAACCTTTAGACTTTCTTTCTTCTTCATCATAGGCTTTGATAGTAATTTTCTTGCGAGAATCTATGTGATCTTCATCATAGCCTAGCTGAGTGAGAAAGTGAGCAGAGTAGATGTTGAGGCCAGCACCATTATCAATAAGGACACAGCAGATGCGCTTTTGGCCAATCATGACCTCTATATGCAAAGGGGCATTATGCGGGTGGCTGACCGAATGGTCATCTTCTTTTGAGAAAGACAGATAGTGTAGTGAAGTCAAATGACCCACTATAGATTGAAATTGATCAATATTAATGTCTTTGGGGACATTAGCCTCTGCGAGGGCTTATCCAGAATCTGCCTGTGAGCAAGCGAGATCTTCAACATGCAGCTCAAAGATGGTTATTTGAGTGTTGGTTCTTTGCAGCTGGTCAAGAATGCTATAATTAGCAGTAGAAGGTGTGGGGACCATTTTCATGGTCTTATTGGTAGGGCCAACAATAGCTTTATCTATGGGTTGCTTTGGTGTGGATGTAGTAGCAGGAGGGTCAGGACCCTTGAGAGTGATCTTAGCACGAGATTTGGTAATGACATTTGCACAATCCTGAGATGATTCAGGTTCAGATGAGCGAGACCCAGGGCCTCTCAAGACAAATGAGGTCTTAGGCTTAGGATCATCCCCGCTCCCCTTGATAGTAATCACACCACAATACTCAACTTCGATAGGTTCGATCATGTTCATGACATTGTCATTAGTGGTATGCATGTAGTTAACCTTGGCATTGTTTTTCTTAGTGTTGGAAGACTCACCTTTCTCATGAGGAGGAAAGGGATATTTAAATGCCTGGTGATCTGAATTCTTATTATGATTATCCACAACAATATCACCATTATCAATCAAATATTGGATCTTATGGTGCAACTGAAGACAAGTAGAAGTCTTATGACCCTTGTTCTGGTGATAGTCATAGTATGCGTTGTCATTCCACCAATGGGGTCATGGTTGCGGATCATATGGACGCTTGTCCAAAGGAGTGAGAACCTGGTTTTGCACCAAAGTCTTGTAAACTACATCAAGCGGTTCTCCCAAGAAAGTGAATTCATGCTTGGGTTGAGGGGCCCAAGGTTTGTTGCTAGAGAATCTAAAAGGCGGTTGAGTGTTTGTTGCAGCCTTTTCAGCAGTTTTGATCACTTGTATTCTAGAAGTAAGATTGAAAACTAATTTTGAACAAGTCAGGGTCACATTATCAACCACTCCATCATTCACAACATCCCTATTCTTGTTGACAAACTTCCCTCTATCTTTTTTGGAAGAGGAGGAACCTTGTTTGTTGTCTTTGTGCAAAGTTAATTCCCCTTTCTTAACCATAAACGCATCTATCCTCACAGCTTGCTTAATCATGCTATCAAAATTGAGGGGACCTTGAAGTTTTACCTGATACCCAAAATTAGGAGTGAGATTGTCCAAGAAGATGTCAATTTTCTCAGATTCGGGTATTTTACGAGGATACTTGGTGCAAAGCTGTCTCCATCTCTAGGGAAATGTCGGGAATGGCTCCCCTTGTCTTTGCTTGAGATTACAAAGATCCCTAATGTTGATGGGATGTTGTATATTGTGATAATAATGTTGGATAAAGAGATTTGCGATCTCATCAAAATTCTTAATGTCGATGGGTAGTCGAGAAAACCACTCCATGGCAGGTCCACCCAGACTTCAGGGAAAGAGACGCATTAAATAAGTTTGATCATGAATAAACTCCATAGACAGGGACCCAAAATCACTCAGATGATCTTGAGGATTGGTGGTACCCAGATATTTATCATACTTAGGGAGTTCTACACCCTTGGGAAAAGGTGGCATATGAAGACTCCTATCAAAACGAAAAGGAAAAATACTCTCCATCATGAATTATTGTGCGGGTTTGTCCTTAACCTTTACAAGTTGGTTAATTTGGTTTAGCATATCTTGAATCATCTTTTGCAATTTGGTAGTCTCGGTCTCTTCCTCTTTGGTCACAAGTGTTTCCACTTTGAAATCTGGGGGTATCTTAACTCCTTGGTTTGCCAATTCTAGAAAATATTTCTCTTTATCTTCTACAAGGAGAATTTCCATCATCTTGATGAGACCCTTATTAGATTTTGTAGCATCTGTGCCATTTTGAGTGATCGAATCATCATCATTACCAAGGATCTCATAAATGCTTGGGTTCTAATCTTGACTCTGGTCATGTGGAGGAGGGCGATGGTGATGTGCTTGTTGATTAGCTTGGGATTGTTGATTCTAATCATTTTGAGATTGATCATGGGCCTCACTGTATTGACCTTATGGGAAGTCGAAAGGGCCTCCCATTTTTCTGATCTGGGATTGTGCCATGTGCATAGGTTCAGTGTGAGTGTGTGTATCGAGCCAAAAGATCATGGCCAATGTAACTTTTGGCGAGTCAAAGGGGTCGATGGGTTTGGAAGAATCAATAGGTTCACAAGGATCGATAGGATCAAAAGGATCAATAAGGTAGCAAGGATTGTCAAGAAGTTTGACCCAAGTAAGCGACCTTCCAAAGTTTTGTTGATCTTGAAGAAATGAGTTTTGTTGATCTTGAAACAATAGTTTAGGTTGTCTTTGAAAAAAGGGATTATAGCACTGCTGGAACACTGGTTTCTGATTCAGACTAGGATCTATACTAAACGGAGAGGAGGAACATGAGGATCCCTCTTGAATATCAGATTGAACAATAGGTTCAGAATGACCTCTTCCTTGATTATGAGATCTACCTTTACTTATTCTGGAACCACGAATGGGAAATATATTGCTGCTTCTGGTCATAACAGGCATAGATGAAGATGAAACAAGAGAGGACTTAGGATCCAACTTAGAATTTTGTCCCTAGAAATAGCGAAAAGGAGACAAAGGCTAGAAAAGCCAAGATGTGAAATGCACCTGGCATGAATCATCGAGAGTATGGCTAGAATAGCTAAGATGTGACTATCATGTTACAAGGTAATAAAGCACAGAAAGGTAGGACAAAGAAAAAAGAGACAAAACAAGTTTGAGGAACAATCGGTCGGTTCAAAACTCGAGACAATCAGTTTCAGACTGCAAATGACAGGGAAACAGGCAATCAGATCTCAGACAAAAATCAGATCAGGCAAAAAACTCATCAGTCAATGAGAAATAGCTCACTATTTTGGGATTCCAGGGTACAGATTTGCATGAGAAAGTGTTGGTTCATGTGAGGAAATACTTAACTGCATGCGAGAAAATGAAAGCTCGCGTAAGGAAATGCTCATTTTCTGGAATCTTTTGTGAGAAAACTCTAGGTTTCGATAGATTGACTCAGTTTTCGAGACAAAAGTCAGATTTTGAGACACATTCAAGACTGTTCTTTGATAGAATTTCTAGATTTAGGACAATTTTATGACAGTTCAGATTAGCAATCTCAGTTTGAATGTGACAAGCAATCGTTAAAAAGCACAAATTTTTTATCAAGCAATAGTGACATAAGAAATAGTCGCAAATAGTTCTACCAAGGACAAGGCAACTTGGTAGAGTCATGGGAGTCTTTGTTTAATCATGATTGGATAGTTTAAGACTTGAAACAAGCACTTAGTTATCCCTACAAAAAAATGGTAGAGAAGACAAAATTCATGCCTCACTGCTTATGTGTATGCGTGCACCTCACACAGCCATGTCACCCCCTAGAGAGCGCCCATTTTTTTGGTGTTTCCAAGGAATAAATAATATATGTTTGAAGGTTACCCTTAAATTAGGGGCCAGCATCTTATACCATCTTCAAGCGTCTAGGTACATACCTATGGTGAGAATCTAGTGGAGAGATTCTTCCCCCTCCCTGCACAAAGATTATGTCTCCTTTCAGAGGTGATACAGGCAGGCAACTAACTAAGAAATTTTTTAGTGGGCTTCCATTCACAATAACCTTTGGTGTCCCTAATACAGGGCTTGGGCCTCGTAGCCACACCAACACTTGAAATTCATACGCCCCCACAAGCAGGGCTAGGAGTGGCACCACTCAGTATAAAAGACAAGGCTTTCTCAAGATGATAGTCAGAATCATGAGAAATAAGTTACCATGGCTTTGGAGTCTTTGGACTCGACAAAGCATACTTTATTATAGTGAGGTGGAATCACCGGTGATAGGTGTGTACTCACTTGGGTCATTCCCGGAGGTTCAACTTCTGACAGGCCCTCTAAACGTGACATAAAACTTGGGTCAGATTCGAGGGTCAGATTTTCTGATTCTCTTAAAGAGAGAAGAGCATACTTCTCTACCTCTTCACTTTACCCAAACATGAAAGACATATTCATCACTGAGCTAACTCTCCTCCAACCAATTCACAATATTTTGGGTTTCTGATTCTCTCAAAGAGAAAAGAGCATAATCCCCTAACAAGTGAACATGCTAAAGGTTTGTTACCTTTCCTTGCTTCCCTAGGTCTCCATCATGTTAGCAACATCTAGGTCTCAGATTCATCCATGGGCATCACTTCCATGTAATGAAGAGCCTATTCCCCTATTTTCTATCAAGATTCCCAAGAAATTTTAACAAGGACCTAATTATACTATGTGATGAAAGAAATAAACAAGAACAATGTTTTAAAATGATCTTCGACAACCGTCCTGCAAGAAAACCGTTATCAAGTTTATGTCTTTTTCAAGTGACCTGCAGCCCACTTTTATGCTGTCAGAGAAATTAGAGAGATAAAAAATAGCGGCATGTGAAAATAATCACAAAAATAGTAACAGTAATTGCAGAAACTGTGAAATTCCAAAGACTGTCACCAAGTCTCGCACGAGGAAGTACAAGGCTTCGCATGAGGAAATGCAATAGCTGGTGTGAGAAAGTGCTTTGTCACATGAGAGATTGCTAATGAAATCACAACTTTGTGCGGTATGCTCAAAATTCTTGCACGAGAATTCGTACACAAAAAAGTATGGACATACGGCAAAGTACAGAATTTTGTCAGAAAATTTTTGAGAGTGAGGTCAGAAATCAATTTTCTGCCCCATGGTGGGCGCCAAAATGTATGTGTCTGAATGTTCACCTCTAAATCAGCCACAACACAACATAGTCATTGCTCAATCATTGAATCGCAAAGATGAACATGAATTGCTCATTCCACAATATCGATCGAATGACCTGTTGCCTCCTATTTAGTTGGAGTGTTTAATTACTCTCAGGACAAGATCCAACAACCATAGACCATTGCTAAAATGGAGGATTTGAAATCTTTGAAAACTGAAATGAAATTTATTCTATATGAGAGATGCAATTATAATCTAGGAATGAAGATGCAGATTTTAAGCTAAGAAACTTGAAAGAGATAACAGAATTAAACTACTTGATAAGTAAACAAACTAAATTGAGATGAAAAATGCCATTAAGCTAAATGAAATTACACT
>MU224832.1:503524-514620 GCA_018584345.1 Thuja plicata | reverse complement strand
GTACTCTAAAAATTGCTCTCCTCAAATGAAGGAAAGAAGGTCCATAATATAGAAAAGCCTGAAGAGAGGATGAAGAGTTTCTTGGGAAGAAACGGCTGACTCTTCATCTTCATGGAGGAAGGTGAGATAAATATGAAGGAATTATTTAATTAAATAAATGAATTATTTCCACATGGGTGGCTTTTCACATTGTTTGAATTATTATATTCAAGTGGGGATAATCCATTCAAATAACCAAATAAAATTTAATTCCCTTGATGTGTATTAGCTAAAGGGGGTGGGATTAATTTAATTTAAAAGCACTTAAGACTTTAGAATTTAATTAATTAATCATAGGGATTTTTAGCTAATAAATCTTGAAAATTTAGGAATTAAATATAGTGTAAGATTTATGCAAATTTAGGTTTTCTGCATTTGAGACTAAGTCAATTAAAGACAATTCGGAAGGAGAATTTGCCTAGTACGATAGGACTTCGATGATGAGAATTTGAAGAAATGCACCAAAATTGATTAGAATTGTAAGGTGCCAATTTTGGGGTATTACAACTAGGGGCACTACTAGAGCAAGAAGCTAAAAAAAAGAAAGAACGTGTTATCCACTATATCAGTAGAACATTGGTATCCTATGAGATGAACTACTCTATGATCAAGAAAGCATGTCTGGCAGTAGTCTTTGCATCTCATAAACTGTGTCACTACATGTTGGCTCACTCAGTCAAACTAGTGGCTAAAATTGACCCTTTGAAGTATCTCCTAAGTAAAGCTACCCTCACTGGAAGATTGGCTAAATGGGTTATGCTTCTTAGTGAATTTGACATAAAATATGACAGTGAATACTGAGTTCCCATATGGATCTATTTTTCACATCACTCACAGAGCCTCAAAAATGTTCTTCGATGGCTCCTTCATGCAACAAGGTTCAAGTGCAAGGATTTTGTTTCTGACTCCTCAAAACCATTCCATTCCAAAGGTGTACAAGCTCATGTTTCCTTGTACAAACAACATAGTAGAATATGAAGCACACGTAAATGGAATCAAACTAGCTCTTGAATGGAATGTTTATGAGTTACATGTCCATGGTGACTCTCAACTTTTAATCAACCAAATCAATGATGCATACCAAACTAAGGATGAAAAACTCATGCATTATAAATGAATGGTTGATGACTTTAAGAAATATTTCACTTTCATCACATTTCAACAAGTCCTAAGGATACAAGAATGAGCAACTGATGCCATGGCTACACTAGCTTCCTCGTAGCAACAAGAGGACAATTTTCGCTATGAGTTCTTGGTGGAAGAAATCCATTTCCCTTCCTACAACTCCCCTGACTCCCAAATGGTATGTTTAGTCATTAAACATGAATCCTCCCATTATCACCATGTCTACTCTTACCTGCACCATAAAATCATTCCTAATTGACTAACTATAAATTAAAAATGACACCTCATCTGTAATGCCTCACGGTATGTTCTTATGGCCAATGATTTGTATAGGCGACGATTAGATGGTACTTTGCTTAGGTGTCTAGAAAAAGAAGAGTCCAAATATGCATTGTCTGAAGTCTATGAAGGAATTTGTGGTTCTCATTCTAACGGTCTGACTCTGGCCCAAAAATTGCTTAGAGTAGGGTATTATTGGTCAGATATGGAGAAAGAAGCTATCAGGTTCACAAAAACTTGTAAGAAATGTCAGCTGCATGGCAATCTTATACACACTCTAGCAAGGGAGCTCATTCCTTTTGTAACACACTGGCCCTTTCAACAATGGGCATTTGATCTAATTAGGTAGATTCACCCTTCATCTTCTAATGGACACAAGTTCATTATTACAGCTACCAATTATTTCACCAAGTGGGTTGAAGCAGTCCCACTCATTAAGGCGACAAGACAGCAGGTCTCACTGTTCATTTTGAACTACATCATTTGTCGCTATGGCATACCTTCCTCCATCATCACTAATAATGGAGGACAATTTAATAACAACACCATGGATGAGTTGTGTAAAAATTCAAAATCACACAACATTGTTCTTCAATCTATTACCCAAAAGGTAATGGACAGGTTGAGGCCTCAAATAAAAATTTGCTAAAAATCTTGCATTGTACGGTTAAAAAGTCTGGAAGGGATTGGCATCTACAGATCAATCCTACATTATGGGCTTATAGAATGAGTATCAAAACACCTACAAGGGCAACCCCATTTGCACTTGTATATGGGGCAAAAGCAGTCTTACTCCTAGAGGTAGAAATCCCATCTCTTAGGGTTTCTTTGCGCAGACTTGTACCAGATGAAGAGTATAGATTTTTGAGACTCCAAGAACTAGATTTGTTGGATGAACATTGGAAGGTGGCCTTTGATCACCTCAGATCTTATCAGAAAAGAATGTCAAGAGGATACAACAAGAAAGTCAGTTCTAGAGAACTGCAAGTGGGAGACCTTGTGTTAAAAGAAAATCCCCACAATCAGTCACATGGAGAACAGAAGGGGAAGTTTGAACCCAACTATTTGGGTCCTTATATCATTATGGTAACATTCGGCTCTAGAGCCTATCGACTCTTCACACTTGAAGGAGAACCACTTCGAGAGCCCATCAACACTCTCCATCTAAAGAAGTTCTACACCTAAGGCATTCTCGGTTATCAGCACCATGTACATAGTAATGTCCTGAAAAAAATCTAAAATTTGGAAAAAGTCCTAAAAAAATTATCATCTTGGTGAAAACCTAGCAATAGGTGCCTTGATGCATCAATAAAAAAAATAGAAAACTACAAAAAAAAATTGAAAAAGAAGAAAAAGTGCCTTGGTGAAAACTTGGTAAATAGGTGCCTCTTGTACTCAGTGCTCCATCTATCAATGCTCAGTCTTGGCAATCCTTTGCTTCAGTTTGTACATAGCTTTCAGTCACTTTCATGACACTCAGGTTCTTATGATAATCCTCCTGGCTTGACACCGATCCAGAATCATAACCTGGGGGCAATCAAATCGGCTTTATCCTCTTAGTATGAGTCAATTCAGTCATCGTCGTTTGCTACTAGGGGCATGGGTTCCCAAATTTGAACACATCTTTGGTTTACACCTGAGTCACTAATCTTGTCATTTCTGAAGGACAACTCGCTACTGACGCAAACAGGTATTTCTCAACACCACAATCAATAGTGTTTCTTAACACTATCTTTGGACACATCTATGTTTCTTAACACACATTGGATATCACCAATGTGAACAACAGATCAATATCAATCAAACACAAAGCACTCACAAGAACAACAGTGAATTCTCAACACCCCATACATATACACATCCGAAAACTTTGAAACTGGCTAAAGTATGTTGAACTTCTATTTGTATGTTGCCTATTCTCATTGATTTTCATTAATCTTTTATTTGTCTACTGCTTGTTGGTGTTGTTCTGATGATCTAGCAACGTCAAATAAACTAGGTGTATGTGGTAAGAGCTCCTGCATTAAGGCGGAAAAGCCTCACATCCCTCAATCCTATTTATTTGTATGCCAAGGTGAGGTTGGAACTATCTCCTTGACTTTTATTGCTCTATTTTTTTATGCAAGATCACACTCATGGTTATCTTGGATTTGAATGCCTCGATACTGGTGTACTCTTGCAACATAAATTGGAAACAAAATTTAGGTCATCTTAGCTTCTCTGCCTCGATGCTTATGTTAGTTTCCCATATCTTATTTGATGAAAGTCATATTCATATTCTTATGGTCGCAGTGGCACCAGTAAGGATTGTATCGACTCCGATGTTCCAAAAACATTCGATGATGAAAATTTTCAATGCTAAAGCTCAGTGACTACACCTTAGGTTGCATTCATGTTAGTCTTGCATCTACATCTGCATAGTGATGAAATCATAATAGTAAATTTAACTCTATCCAATGTGAAGGATCTGAGATTCTAATCGATCAATCTTCTCATCGTCAAGTGGTCATGACACCCCTTGCTAAATCAATTGTCCTGATTCCATTTTCAGGATCGAAATTGAAATCTAAATTTTACCACTTGCACAACCAATAGAAATCTCTCATGCTTTTCTTCTAATCAATCTGTGTATCTTACTTTTGGTCAGTCTCGATCACATGTGACCTCTCATCAAGTACATCTTTTGTCCTAACCACGTGGGACCTCTTTCTAATCAGATCAGTTTCTTCCTAAATTTTCTAATCAATCAAATTGCTTCTCATCATTGGGGCACCTAGCCATATTTTGATATCACTCCCGAGGGGGCAAGATTAGGACATCAAAATTCTAGTGATCACATCCTCAATCAAAACCCCATCGCTTGGGGTATCTCATCTTCATCGCATCAAATCAAGTTGAGATCATCTTAAAATCAAAGGCAACCTAATCAATGGTCTTATATAGTGGTGAATACACTCAAAACCAGACAAGATCGATCTTATACAGGCTATTCATTATTGAAACCATATACATTGATCAAATTGGCTTCATCGCTTCAAATCAAGTCAATTTTCTTGCTAATCAAATCTCTTAACGGTAATCAGTTTCATCACTTCAAATCAAACTGATTATTCATTCAAACCAATCAAAAGGTTTAATAGTTCCTGACAGATGTTTATTTTCATCGCTTCAAATAAAACTGAGCATTATGTTTTATATCTTTTGATCGATCTTCATCCACTCAAGCTCAAAGTCAGTCTTCTTCAAAAGAATGGTTTCATTGCTTTAAATCAAACTATTCTAGGTCTTCTCGCTAACAGGTCTTTGAATCAATGCGCTGATCGCACATCAATTCAAAGAGGGGCAAATGTAATTACTTAAAAATGGTCACCTAAACCATAGACCCCCAATCTCAACATTTAATCAAGAAACCCAAATCTTGATTAAACCTAAGTCCTAAATCAAATAGGCAATTCATCATAGTTGAACTAATCTGACCTAAACCCTAGGTCCTAATCAATCATCGTACTTGATTAATTAATTCCTGAAATCACATTACATTGGCAAATATATCTTATGTTAATTATTTAATTGATATTCTGATATATTAATTAAATAAAAATTACAAAATTGTCAATTAAATAAAAAGGAATGAAATTAATTATAAAAACATAAATGTGCATCCAAAATCAATTAAATTATTAAAAATGCATATGACATCATCAAGTTCACTTGACTGAATATCAAAATGGAAACAATCTAGTTCCACTCAGTTAACTGATTCTATATTGTTTATCATTTTGGAAACATTTAAATTAACTGAAAACTGAATATGGAAGTTTCCAAAACAAATGATCAGTCAACTCTCTTAACCAATCGAATCACTTGCACATGGATTGTGCTTCTTCAATCGAATCTGAGCCACTCTTTTTGTTCAATCTCGACCATCGATTCGAGAGAGATTTCTGTAAAAGAGAAACTATTTCCTTCACAAAGGATCCTAATTTTTTATTAACGTTATTATACTGCATTTTGCAATTTAGCTTTCTTGCATTTTCTCATTTAGCATTGGTGTTTACTTTTTATTCAAGCATACAAATCTAATATTAGAGCACACTTTATTTTGGGTTTAAAACTGAATATCTCACATTTCCATTGGTGCTCTAAAACTGAATCTTAAGTACATTGGATTAACCACAAATCTGCATTTTTCATAATTTCATCTTAGATCATTTAGCATAGCTCTTGAATCCTTCATTTAGGTTAGTGTGTAGTCACTGAACTTGCAATGATCTGGGAGCAAGCTCATACTCCTGCCTTCTAGAAGGCAACAGGTCGACTCTTTCAGATGTGCAGGATGAATGAATCCATATTCATTCATGTATGCAACTGAAGAACAATGACCATGTTGAAGTGTACAGCTAAGTAAGAAGGCCACTTTTAGCATGCACATTGACATGGATACTAATAGTACACATTATCTTTTCTATATTCCTTCATATATATAAAAGGATACTAATGAATTAGGTCGACCAACTATCCAACTCATTGATGTTCATCTAATAGTAAAATAATTTTAAAATTTATTAAATTAACCATTTCAAAATTTTGTAGGAACAGTTTGATCCTTTAGGTGAGATTGATGATTCCATTGCATAGGGAGTTTTCTTTTATGGTATTCCCTAATGCGGGGTTACTCAAATCACCATGTCATCTTCAATCAATGTCATAATATAAAATACACGCAAGACATGGTTTTTTTCTATTGTTCTTATTGTTAATCATTGAGGTGATCAATGGTGTGGATCTATCATTGATACCATGGGGAAAAAAATTTGAAGCCACTCAAAAATCTTGCAACTTATATGAAAATTTGAAATGAAGCATGGAAAACCATGTAACATTTTACAATCAATGACTATCTACACTAAAATATATGCAATATTGTCAACTAGAGGAAAAGGAAGAGAAGATGACATGCTAATTAAATGTCATCCTAATTAATGAATGGAGTGTAAATCTCTACAGATTTTTTATAATCTTTGGTGGAGGACAAATAGATATGTAACACCCAAGAATGAATATGTAGAATATATATTTTGTACCGAAAGAGTGACAAAAATAAAATGAAATTATGCAATATTTAACTTGTAATAAAATTTATTTTATGTATATGGATCTAAATAATCAACCTTATTAAAGCAACTTTAAAGATAAAAAAATATCACATAGTTAATAATGTATATTATTGGAAGGAAAAACAAAAGGAATGAAGAAGCAACTTTATCCTTGATTTAAGATTCTTTGGGTGGTTGTTATATGCTTACTTTCATGCATGTAAATAGCTTGTTCAGAAAAATGTATTAACACAAATCTTGTTAAATCTATTTAGATACTATTTTTTTTATCATAGACATTCAAATGATTTTATTTATAATTTCTAAAAATTTTGAGTTCAAAATCATCCTTTTAACTAATTTAGAATTCGTAGTTTGTTAAAATTTGAATGCATGTTTCTTAAAATACTCCTACTTGATATAAAATAAAAACTCTATGGTCTCTCTACACTACAACAAATCCCTATGATTAGCTTCCTCTTTTTCTCCATTTTTTGCTTCCACACATTGTTCTAATATATTTATTGTCCATTTTTTTGAAATACAGGCATTATTTATCGAGTCGGTGCTATGTCTGGTATCACTTGTGCCTAGTAGAAGAGATCGACACAAACTCATGTGCTCTGTAAGTTCATTATTTGCGTCAAAATTGGTGCCTAGTTTGATGCCTAAATGGATGCCTATTGAATGATTAGGCACATAATCAAGCATAATTTTAAAGTCTCCATTTGACGACCCATCATATTTTATTTTCTTGGTGTGTTCATGGTTAGGATATCTTTTGATTTAATGTCCCAACCTAACACTTTATTATTTTCCCTTTGTATTTTGCACGTGCTTTAAATATGTTTATTGCACATTTGTGGATGTTAATATCTTTTATCAAAAGATGTTGTGAGGTTTTTGTGTCATGTACTCGTGACAATTAAGAAAAATGATAATTAGTGGTTGTGAGGATGCGTGGCTATTTGTGGGCATTGATACAAGTGTTTTCACGTCCTCCCAACTTGATCAGATAGTTAATACCTTTATCCCGCGAGGAAGCGACGGTGGGCCACTTATCAATTATTGAAGGTTCTCACAAAAAAAATTTAAGACTGTCAGTTGGACCTTTGACCCCGCGAATGGATGTTTGTGATGATTGTAATGGTTTGTTGCATCCTTGTAGTAGTTAGTAGGGGTAATGTTTAAAGGTAGCGAGCTTACGAGGAAGAATAAGATGTTATGGTGGTCCCTTGTCTCTACCTCGTAGCTTATTATATGGGATCCAATTTTGGCCCACAAGGAAGTGAGGATGTTATACATGGCACTTGATGGGTTTTCTTCACCGTGTCACCGCGAGGTTAACAATTGGTATGGTTGCATGTTGCGGTTGAGAGAGGTACTGACACTTGTTGAAGACCTCTAGCCTCACATCCTCATAGGCATAAATTACAGTCAAGGAAAATGGTTGTGAACTTGCAATACAATGAATTCATAACCCAGGTTGAGTAAGTCATGACACTTTATGTGGGTTACTCAAAACTATTTAACAATATATTAAAGAAAGAAGTGGTGGTAGGAAGAATCTGAGAAGAGACATCATGACTGATGGAATGTTGCAATTTCTGATCTAAAATTCATTCCCTTTCTAGAAAATCATTCCCTTACTACCCAACCTTTTGAGTGACACATTTAACATGTTATAACAAAGGGAAAACGCCATAATGCTAGGTCTTGAAGCTGTTGGGATGGGTGAAAACCTTGGGATAGTTGTTTCTCTTTTTTTTTGCAATTTGAAAGTGTGAGCCATAGCTTAAATACAGGAAGGGATAAGTGCAAAATGAATTATGTATTTTGTCTAAATTTGCGTTGTTCATGATTGGAAGGGAGTGTTTATTTATTTGAGTGCTAAGGATGGCTATTGTTGATGATACAGAGGGATTTTAATGTAACAAGAAGGGGTTAGACCAAGCAATGTTGTAGGAGATATACAAGGATTATGGCAGTGAACCAATTGATAATATATTTTGTAATTGTAGAGATACTGAAATTGCCTTCAGTAATTGTAGAGATACTGAAAACTCTAGAGAGATCTGAAAACTTTGGATAAATAAAATTCTAGGGTGGAGGCAAAGAAATTTTGGGTGTAGACACAAAATATGGGAGTTTGGAGTCATTTTTTTCTCCTTGTGTTGTATTTTCAAAGCCATCTCCCATGAGGGAATATGGTGAGAATTTTGCATTCTGGCATTTTCTGCCTCTATAACCACCCATGGGAGATAATGGCATGGCTCACAGACCTCATGATAATAAGTACTCTATTTCCACATATGGATTCACTCAAGGAAAGAAACAAAGGTAACAACCTTCATTTAGAGAATATCTTCTATGATCGGCTAGTGACAGTTGGTAACGGAATATAAAAAGAATACTTTGGTCTGTAGCTTGTTGCATTCCTTGTGTCTATAAAAGGAATACCAATGCCAATCTTATGGGTTCTAAAAATTATTTGCATAAGGAAAAGTAGAATAGTTTATATAATAGGTCTTTTTGCAAAAATAGGAATGACAAAGTCTTGAATTAAATGAAATTTATGAATACTTCTTGTAAGAAATAAAATGTAAGGTGTAGGGTGTAAGGGGGTGTAAGATGTGTAATGTGGATGTATTGTAAGATAAATGAACTTATATTTTGAAAGGTTTTTGGAAGGTAAGATTCTCCTCCTAGCCCCAAATTTACAAAGGAAATATCCAAATTGATTAACCACAAGAAATGGTCAATGCACAAATGAATCAATCGATTGGAAATAAGAAGAAAGAGGAAAACCTTACATTCCCAGTTTAGAGGAGGGAGAGAAGGGAGAGTGTGTAATAAATCTGAAATGATCAAAACCTGAATTGAAATGAATTGAAGACAAATACTAACCTCAAAGTATAGCAGATCTGGAAATTGTTGTTTTCTGATGTTTGTACTGAGATTATGGAAATTCTGCAATAGGGTCTGGAAGAGAAACGCAAAGATAGAGAAAACCCAGAAATATTTTGCTTTTATACTCTAGGTTGACCTTGACCCAAATGCAGTTTGACCTTGACCCCTTTATGTTGACCTTGACCCAAATGCAGTTCAACCTTGACCCATTTATGTCGACCTTGACCTATGCTGCTCTGACAGAAATTTTGTTCACAAATCCAGAAATTTTGTCGAAAAGGGTATTCAAATTTGCCTTGTAATTCGCTATTTTGTACCTGTTCCTAGAAGAAAAATGATTTTGTTTTTAAAGGGGGAGGGGTTTGCCTTGGTCAAAACCCGGTTTTGGAATTAACCTTATAATAGAACTGAAATTGCAGTAATAAACTAAGTAAATAGAACAATTCACCTTGCTTATGTTGAAACCCTTGTGGAGGATTCAAATCCTTGGATCCAGAAGTATGGATGCTTCAAATGGATGTAGAATGTAGAATGTCAGATGTAGTGTGTAGGATGTAGGATGCCTCAAATCAATTGCCTTTATATCTTCAACACTAATCTTGAATGGATCTTGGAATAGGAAGAAGCTTGAATGGATGTGGATGAAGAAATCTTCAACAAGAGGGCTCCATAGAGCTTAAATCCTTCAATGGCTACCAATGGATCTCCTTGATGAATTGAATGCTTGAATGCTTTTGATAAATCATGCATAGATTATCCTTCAATTGATTTCTTTTATCTTCTTGTGTCTTCTTTTTTTTGGTCTTATTTTTGTCTTAGAGAAAATGAGAGGAGAAGGCTTCCTTATATACAAGTCTAGGGTACAAAATTCTAGAGAGTATGACATAGGAGAATTAAATTCTAACTATTCCTATACCCCTAGAAGTGGACCGATATTAAATATCTTTTTAAGATTCGTTACTTCGGAGTCCAAAACAACCAACCCAGAAGCGGGAAACAATTCTTACCAAACCCTGACATTCGAAGATCTTGGGAATTTGAAATTTGGACCCTGGGTCAGGGTCGAGGTTGACCTTGATCCAGCAGGTCAACCTTGACCCTGAGGTCAAGAACCTCAATATTTCAAGTCAAGATACCAGGAACATGTAGGAGAAAAGTGGAAAACAAGATAGAACATGGGAAAAGACCAAATCCAAGTCAAATACCCATTCAAGGCATTTGACATGACCCCAAACCACCTACTCGGAGAGCTAAACTAGTCCTAAATGGAAGTTCTTCCATTTTTCCATGATACATTTAGCCCCCACTTTAACAAGAGTGTGGACTCGATGCAAACTCTTGGTAAAGGACATCATAAAGAAAAGGTAATCTTATTGAAATCAAAGAGAAAGAAATCCTCAAGCCTCCAGGGACTCAAGTCTTTGTCAACCCCAAGATTACAATAAGAGAGACGTCACCAGTCAAAGAGAAAGAGAGAGAGAGGGTGTGATTACCTCGCCCAATGAGAACATATGTCCCTATAACATATGAAATAGAATGATGTTACTAAAATGTAAGGTAAGAAAAATGATGGGTTGATAAGATCTTACTAAAATGTAATAGATAAAGTATAGAAATGATTGATTTGATTTATAGATTGTTTGTGAA
>MU224832.1:463515-483783 GCA_018584345.1 Thuja plicata | reverse complement strand
ATAGGGTTTATTTAGCCAATAGATATTTAGGAATTAAACATGATGTATGATTAATGAAGATTTAGGATTTTCTACATTTGACACTCAGGTCGAGTAGAGTTAGTCAAAAACTCAGAATTGCCTAGTACAATAGGACTTTGATGATCTAGAAGAATGACAAATGCAACAAAATTGGTTAGGGTTGCAAGATGCCAATTTTGGGGTGTTATAGGTAGAGACACCGGTGGAACACTCACAGGAAGAGATTGAAGTGGAAGATTCAAAGCTAGAGGATTGGAATATGGAAGAGATGTAGTCATTAAAGGAGGAGTATAAGTGGGAATTCTAGGTAAAGGAATGGAAGAAGGTTCCACACTAGTGACAGGAGGAGTAAATCCTAGATCTTGAGCTTCGTGAGCTAAAGGTTTGACATTTAAATGCACAAGATGAGTGATACCACACAAGAGATTAATACCTTGATCACTATCATGAAGAACTTTCTTAAGGGCCTCTATAGCTTGAATAGAATATTGATTATGGTTTTCTTGAATAAGCCAATTTCTCATTTTATCAAGTTCAGTTGAAAGTTTTTGGACTTGTTTAGGAGGAAAGCCCCCAAGACGAGGTCAAGGGGAAGATCATCCTCGTCATGAGATGAGTGAGAAGAGTTATGATCCGTAGAAGGATTAGAATCATGAGTGA
The DNA here is from genome assembly GCA_018584345.1 of Thuja plicata. Classification (NCBI taxonomy): domain Eukaryota; kingdom Viridiplantae; phylum Streptophyta; class Pinopsida; order Cupressales; family Cupressaceae; genus Thuja; species Thuja plicata. The sequence continues at coordinate 483,102 of MU224832.1, read as the reverse complement.
TCAAATTGTCATCCGGGACCTTAAGGAAAGGAGAGGAAGACTCCTGATCAAAGGAACCCATAAGTCTACGACTACTTCTAACCGGGATATTATAAGTAGGACTCGAGGTAGTAAAGCTCATACACTAATGCAATGCAAATGAACTAAATCAAGAAAATATAAATTCAAGAACATAAAAGAAGGCTAATCTAATATGCATGCAAGATCTAACATGAAATGTAAATCTAACACCACAAAAGAAAGAGTTGTCGTAAACGGGTTCACCAAAATGTAAGAAATAAAATTTAAGGTGTAGGGTGTAAGGGGATGTAAGATGTGTAATGTGGATGTATTGTAAGATAAATGAACTTATATTTTGAAAGGTTTCGGGAAGGTAAGATTCTCCTGCTAGCCCCAAATTTACAAAGGAAGGATCCAAATTGATTAACCGCAAGAAAATGGTCAATGCACAAATGAATCAATCGATTGGAAATAAGAAGAAAGAGGAAAACCTTACATTCCCAGTTTAGAGGAGGGAGAGAAGGGAGAGTGTGTAATAAATCTGAAATGATTAAAACCTTAATTGAAATTAATTGAAGATAAATACTAACCTCAAAGTATAGCAGATCAGGAAATTGCTATTTTATGATGTCTGTACTGAGTTTCTAGAAATTCCACAACCAAATCTAGAATAGAAACACAGAGATGGAGAAAACCCAAAACTATTTTCCTTTTCTTCTCCAGGTATACCTTGGCCCAAATGCAGTTTGACCTTGACCCCTTTATATCGACCTTGACCTGCGTTGCTCCGACAGAAATTATGTTTGTGGATCCCGAAAGTTTGCCGAAAAGGGTATTCAAATCTTCTCTATAATTCGTTATTCCATACCTATTCCTACAATAAAAATGAAATTTTTTTTTGGGGGGGAGGGGTTTGCCTTGGTCAAACCTTGGTTTTGGAATTAAACTTATAATAGAATTGAAATTGCAGTAATAAACAAAGTAAATAGAACAGTTCGCCTTGCTTATGTTGAAACCCTTGTGGAGGATTCAAATCCTTGGATCCACAAGTATGGATGCATCAAATGGATGTAGAATGTAGAATGTAGGATGTAGGATGTAGGATGTAGGATTTCTCAAATCAATTTCCTTTATATATTCAACACCAATCTTGAATGGATCTTGGAATAGGAAGAAGCTTGAATGGATGTGGATGAAGAAATCTTCAACAAGAGGGCTCCATAGAGATTGAATCCTTCAAAGGCTACCAATGGATCTCCTTGATGAATTGAATGATTGAAGGATTGAATGCTTGAATTCTTGAATGATTTTATAGATCATGCATAGATTATCCTTCAATTAATTTCGTTTATCTTCTTGTGTCTTCTTTTTTTTGGTCTTATTTTTGTCGTAGAGAAAATGAGAGGAGAAGGCTTCCTTATATACAAGTCTAGGGCACAAATGTCTAGAGAGGCAGACATAGGAGAATTAATTTCCAATTAGGCCTATACCCCTAGAAGTGGACCTATATTAAATATCTTTTTAAGAGTTGTTACTTCGGAGTTCAAAACAGCCAACCTGGAAGCGGGAAACAATTCTTTCCAAACCCTAACATCGAGAGATCTTGGGAATTTGAAATTTGGACCCTGGGTCAGGGTTGAGTTCGACCCTAACCTAGGTTAGGGTTGAGGTTGACCTTGACCCTGAGGTTAAGAACCTCAACATTTTAAGGCAAGATACCAGGAACATGTGGGAGAAAAGTGGAAAACAGGACTAAACATGGGAAAAACTAGATCCAAGTCAAAGACCCATTCAAGGCATTTGACATGACCCCAAACCACTTACTCAGAGGGATAAACTAGTCCTAAATGGAAGTGCTTCCATTTTCCGATGATACACTTCTGAAGAAATTAATTGAAAATATCATTTGAAGATTGTCTCCTACTCCATTTTCTTTCTCTTACATAATTTTATTTATTTAGAATAGCCAAATTTGTCTTCGTGATAATTTCATGAATGTATAATGTGTTTACTCATTTTCTTTAAGGAAGAGATTAAATCCTTTTAGATGAATTATTGTGATTTGGGGAAAATAATGGTGATTTCATGAGTGTAATTTGAGGTGATAAATGTGACAAGTGTATGTATGGTATAAATCTAATGATAATATTGGTTATGTGGGATTACATATATGTTAATCATATTCAATAATCTTAATCGTGTTTCTCTATGAGAAGTTAAACATAAATTTGGATGTGTCTTATAGTTTTTTGACTATGTTGCCCTATAGGTTAAGCAATGGTGTAATTTGATGTTGGGAGGGTTAGCAACTAGGGCCAAAGACACTCCCAGTTACCAAACCAGCTTGCAGAATACAATACAGAAGCTTTAAAACATAGAGAAGGAAAGGAGGAACACAAAATTTCATATTATTACATCAAACTTCATATATGTCAGGTTGTAAGGCCTTCCCGGTTATGGCCAAATACATTCAAAGTCTTTACAAAATAGTTCTCATGCATTCGACATCACAAAATATCAATTCAAATCTTCTAACTAAGTGTTACCTCTCCAAAACTACCCTAATCTAAGAACTGAACATTACTTTTATACAAAAGGATACTGCAAAGGTCAGCCTCAAAAGATCCTAAAGATCCAACATAGGAAACAATAATGACCCAGATTTATGTCCACACAAATCCCAATGAGAGACCACAACATTAGTTATGCTATGAAAATTAAATGCACATGTTGGCCACAAGATCCAACATCCAAAAACCAACTCAGTGAGAAAGACTACTGAGCAAAAGATACCAATTGGTGAAACCACCAAACAGTCAAGAACAACCACCGAGACCCACTAGTGAAGCCAACCAAAACAAGTAACCGAGCTTGATCGGTGAACCAACAACCAACCAAACAAGAGAATTTACTAAGCACTTTATCGAGAAATCTCCAACAAGCTACCGAACCTAGACAAACATATTTTTGGTTGATACAGGATTTCCAAGACTTAAGATGATCCTACATTAGACACCTGGGGTTGAAATAAATGTTTCTATGAATTATGAGTGTGGTACAACTTGATCTGAATCCAATGTAGACTAAGTCATCGACGTATATTCTTCAATCGGTTTGTTCTTCCACTTTACCAAGTATTTCATGTAATTCTTTCCTCTGGTTCTTTTGTCAATTCTTTATTCCAAAATTTGTTCAACTTATTCTATTTTTTTCTTAGGATAATCACTTGGCACTATCACTTCTTCATCAAGTTCATGATACTCATACAAATCTTAAATGTTGAATATTGGTGATATATCCATGTCCTCAGGTAATTCTATTTCATAAGCATTTCCACTGTCAAACTTCCTCAATATCTTGCAATGACCAAATTTCTTCATCTTCAATCTACCATATGTTCCAACAGGAAATCTGCCTTTCTTAAAATGAACCTTAACTTCATCATCAATCTCAAAAGTCTTATGTCTTCTTGATCTATCTACACTATCCTTGTATTTCTGATTACTTTTCTCCAACTTATGTTTCACTTCCTCGTGCAATGTTTTCATAAACTTGGCAAATTCTTCTCCTTCAACACTTATTTTCTCTTCTCTAGCAATATCTCTCAATTCTGATATACCTCTCGATTGCATGCCAGTAACAATCTGAAAAAAGGTGTATTTCCAGTACTCCAATTCATTGAATTATTATATGAACACGTTGCTTGTGCTAACATCAAATCCCAATTACTTGGTTTAGCTCCAGCTAAACATCTCAACAAGTTACCCAAACTTATGTTTACAACCTTTGTTTGTCCATCAGTCTATGGATGAAATGTAGAAATATACTTCAACTCAGTGTCTAGCTTCTTCCAAAGTGTTTTCCAAAAATAGCCAACAAACATACTGTCTCAATCAGAGATTATATTCTTCGGTAATCCATGCAATCTGACAATCTCCTTGATGAAAAGATCTTCTATATGTACTGTATATGATGTTTTCCTACATGGTATAAAATGTGGCATCTTCAAAAATCTATCCACTACAACAAATATAGAATCATTACCTCTTATTTTCCTCGGTAAGCCAAGAACAAAATCCATGTTGATATCACTCCAAGGTTTCTCAGGAATAGAAATCATTATATACAAACCAGTATTCTGAATCACTCCTTTTGAAACTTGATAAACTCCACAACTTTTCACAAATTTCTGGACATCCTTATACAACTGAGGCCATAAATACCTTTCCTTAAGCAAACTCAATCTCTTATCAATACCAAAATTTCCAACAAAACCACTATTATGTTTCTCCTTTATCAAATTGGTTCTCATTGATCCTCTTGGTATACATAACTGAATACCTTTGAACATAATTTCCTCTTGAATGAAATAATCTTCATACTTACTCAGTTGATCTTTAATAGGTGCTCTGCACATTCTCCTTGGCTCAGAAAAATCAGGGTCATTTTCAGAAAAATTCTTCATATCATCAAAACCAAGAACCTCAATTCTCATTTCATTCAACAAAGATCTTCTTCTACTCAATGCATCAACAACTCTATTAGTAACTCCACTCTTATACTTTATCACAAATGTGAAACTCTCCAAATACTCTACACATTTCATGTCTCTAATTCAACTTCTTTTGACTACCCAAATATTGTAAATCCTTATGATCGGTATACATCACAAATTCACTTGGTACCAAATAATGTCTCCATTTCTTCAGTGCTTGAACAATAGCATAGAATTCTTGATCATACACAAAATATTTCCTCTTAGCATCATTCAACTTCTCACTAAAGAAATCAACAAGTTTACCTTCTTGAGTCAACACAGCTCCTAACGTACTGCCACTTGCATCACACTCAACTTGAAATACCTTATTGAAATCAGGTAAGGATAACACAGGTAATTCAACAACCTTCTACTTCAAAGTCTCAAAAATTTTATTAGCTCCATGTGTCCACTTGAATTCTCTTTTGTCTCCTCTCGTTGTCTCAGTCATAGAATTACAAATAGAACTGAAATTTCTGATAAAATTTTAGTAAAAACTTGTTAATCTGTGAAATGATCTTACCTCACTGACATTCTTATGTGTAGGATAATCAAGTATAGCTTCAACCTTCTCAGGATCCATCATCAAACCATTAGCTAAAATCACAAAGCCTAAATACATAAGTTCTTTCATGAAAGAACAATTTTTCAAATTAATCAGAAACTTTTCCTCTTTCAATCTCTGCAACACTTGTCTTATATGAATCAAATTCTCTTCTCTGGTCTTATTGAATAATAAAATATCATCTAAGTAAACAATCACAAATTTACCCAAAAATTTCTTCAAAACCTCATTCGTTAGCCTCGTGAAGGTACTTGGTGCATTAGTTAAACCAAAAGGCATAACCAACCACTCATACAAACAATATTTTGTCTTGAAATAAGTCTTCCATTCATCACCTTCTCTGATTCTGATCTGATGATATCCACTCTTCAAATCAATCTTCATAAAATATTTTTCTCCACTCAAACAACCCATTATATCATCCATCCTTGGTATAGGAAATCAATAATTAACTATGATCTTGTTAATAACCCTTGAATCATTACACATTCATCATTCTTCATTTTTTTTGACTTAGGTGCTAGCACAGCTGGTACTGCACATGGACTCAAACTTTCTCTAATCAAACCTTTCTGCAACAAGTTGTTAACTTGTCAATTGAGTTCTTCATTCTCAATTGGTGTTAATCAGTGTGGTGCCTTGTTTGGAAAACTTTCTCTAGGAATCAGATCCATACAATGACTAATATGTCTCATTGGTGGAAAACCATCGGGTACATTAGCTGAAATGATCCCCTTGCACTCAGTAATCAACTTTTCAACTTCCTCGGGAGTTTTATCTTTTGTTTTCTCCCTCGATTTGTTAGGAATCAACGCATAATAGATATCATTTCTTTTCATATCCTTAACAAACTATCTACCTTCCATCAAACAAAATTTCATAGATGTGCATATTCCACCAACAAATTCTTCAACTAAAGGTAACAATATTTTCTACTTACCATCAACCCAAATAGTATACTTATTCAATCTTCTATCATGTATAGCATGTCTATCATATTTCCAAGGTCTACCCAATAAAATATGACAACAATCCATAGGCATAATATTACACAACACCTTATCATAATAATTTCCAATTTTCAGAATCACAAAACATTGTTCACTTACCATAAGTGTATGCTCATCCTTGATCCATGAAATATCATAGGGCTTCGGGTGCTTCATCCTTTCCAACTATAACTTGGTGACCATTTCCTCATATGATAGATTCTCCGGGCTTCTACTATCAACAATCACTTTCCATTTTTTTATCTACAACTTTTCATCTGGTCTTGAACAAACTCTTTCTTACTAGATCTTGCTTATTATTCTCACTCCATAATATCCTTCTAACCATTAGATTTCCTTCCTTCTCAGGTTCATTCAATGACTCTTCTTGCACCAATGCATTTATGCTTCTACCAACTTTCTTTCTTGCATGTGTACACTCAAATGATCTACGTCCTTCTTCTCCATAACTGTAACAAGTTCCTTGGAATCCTCTTCTACTATATCCACCTTGAGAGTAGTTTCCTCTTCCTTAGAATGAACCTCCACCTTTCCAATCGATCTTGCCTTTATCTTGATGTGTGTCTTGATTTGCCTTATCTTGATCAGACTACTATTTTCACCATAAGATCTACCTCTTCCTCTAGGGAATCTACCACCTCTTCCTCTTTGTCTTTGTTCATGTCTTTTGTTCAATCTCTCCTCAGCTTTTAGGGAAAATTGATAGGACTCTTAAATACTCTCCATCTTTACCAAGTTGATCTCATCTTGTATATAACTCCTTAACCCATTCAGATATCTTTCTATTATTTCCACCTCATCTTCAACATGTCTAGATCTGATATCTAATATGTTAAATTCCTTTGTGTAATCTTTCACAGAGCTATCTTTTTGCTTCAAAATTTGCATTCTTATAACTAGGTTAATCTGGTAATCACAAGGTAGAAACTTTCCTTTCAACTTATTTATCATCTTATCCCATGCCTTGATCTTGTCTTTACCCTTCTTCTTTCAATCCAATTAGAGATGATCCCACCACAAGGATGCATGAACTTTCAGCTTTGTGCTTACAATCTTCACCTTTTTCTCCTCTGTTATGTTTTCAAACTCAAAGAATTTCTCCATTTTGGTTATCCAGTCTATCAATTCATCTGAATCCAACTTTCCACTATAATGAGGGGGATTAAATTGAGGTGTGGAATTCAAAATTGTGAAAGCCTCGCAAGAATCTTTCTTCTTCCCGATCCATCACAGGTGTAAGTTTGGCTTATCCCTACACTTCCTCAAATTCATCATTACTAACATCCTCAAGATTTCTTCCTCGGCACAGGATTGTCTCAACAGATTCTAATCTTGTAGTAATCTATCTTAGCATATTAGCTAAGCTTGGATTTACATTTCCTCTCCCACAAACCATCTTGAAACCCTCCGTACTTGCAAGTCAGATCACAATCTGCTACCTTGCAACAAATCAAATAGGATTTACAAGAAGGAACCTCATATCTAACCTTCACTCTGATACCACCTGACGCAAGGAGGGTCAGTAACTAGGGACAAAGGCACTCCCAGCTACCAAACCATCTTGTAGAATACAATACGAAAGCTTTAAATCATAGAGAAGGAGAGGAGGAACACAAAATTTCATATTATTACATCAAGTTTCATACATGCCAGGTTGTAAGGCCTTCCTGGTTACAGCCAAATACATTCAAAGTCTTTACATAATAGTTCTCATGCATGCGAGGTCACAAACCATCAATCCAAATCTTCTAACTAATTGTTACCTCTCCAAAAACTACCCTAATCTAAGAATTGAATATTTCTTTTATACAAAAGGCTACCGAAAAGGTTGACATCAAAAGATCCTAAAGATACAACATAGGAAACAACTACAACCCAGATTTAGGTGCACACAAATCCCAATGAGAGACCCCAACATTAATTACTCTAAAAAAATTAAATGCACATGTCGGTCACAAGATACGATATCCAAAAACTCGGTGAGAAAGACTATTGAGAAACAGAGACCAATCGGTGAAACCACTGAGAAGTCAATAACAACAATCGAGACCCGCTGGTGAAGCTAGCTAAAACAAGTAACCAAGCTCGATCGGTGAACCAACAACCGACCAAACAAAAGTAGTTACCGAGCAATCTCCAACAAGCTACTGAACCTAGACAAAAATATTTTTGGTTGATACAGGATTTCCAAGACCCAAGATGCTCTTGCATCATAATCCATGTTAGAATACTATTTGGAGAGCACATTAATCCATAAATCTAAAATTATTTTACTTTGTGCTGTTGATTTCATGGTAAATTGTTTGCATTCTAAATAAGAAATTGGAAGCTATGGTGAGAACTTTGTTCTGTGACTGTTCTTGCAACCATCTTAACTAGATACTCTTTAATTGTTCTATTAGCCATTGGAACTATGTTCTTTGATTGTTCCCGTAGCTAAGGAAAAATAAGGTAACTTCTTGTTTGTTTGCTAAGAACTACATTTTTGTTATCTATTTCAGTCTTGTTTGGTTGTTGATTCATGTTTAGTACTCATTCTATTTCTTTTCAATTATTTTCCTTCTGAGTTATTTCCTTTCCATCTCTATGTTAGTATGACTACTAGTGAGTCCTAGTGCGCATACAGTGCTGACCTGTTTCATGTTCATATCCCTAAGTTGATAAAGAAATGAGCCTTCCTGATGAGTAAGATAAGTACTTAGGTTGGGGTCCCATAGAAGGTGGCTTTCTTAAGGGAAGAGATTAAATCCTATTAGATGCATTATGGTAATTCGGGAAAACAATAGTGATTTTGTGATTATAATCTAAGGTGATAAATTAGAATGTTTATGTTAGGCATGAACTCTTCAAATATTTTTATATATAAAGATCTACATCTAATGTTGAAATGATATGATATAGAAAATACAATACTAGTGTTTCTTCTAATATTTTGAGGCAGTGGATCTATTGGGCGTGAACTTTTTCTGCCTGTTGAAGAGTTTAGATAGCCCCAAATCAGTGGTTTGAACATCATTATAAAATGAGGAGGCGTGTTGAAGTTAGTGATAACTATCAAAAGTTCCTTATTTTCCTTTTCATAGTAATATCTAACCGGCTAGTGGCGGTTGGTATCAGAATATGTGGGATATGGTATGTAGCTTGTTATAATATTCCTTGTGTCTATAAAAGGAATACCAAGGCCAATCTTATGGGTTCCAAAAATTCTTTGTACATCCACAAGTATCATAGTTTATATAATAGACCTTTTTGCTGAAATAGAAATGAAAAAGTCTTCTACTAAATGAAATGTATGAATACTTCTAAAGAAAATTAAATGAAAATATCATTTGTATATTGAATTATGGATTTATGATTTCTCTATTGCTCTATGTTAGCAATTGTGTGAGCAATTCTGGAAATCTCTAAAGTAGAGATTTAAACATTTTCTTGAATCACTTATATGAATCTCGTAATTATGTATGATTGTTGTAGAACATATTATTTCATTGTTACAGTTGATTAGCATAAGGTATTAAACTAGGGAAAAGATTAAATTCATGTTTATGTTTTGCAACGGATCAAAGAAATAGAAACGGTTCTATAAGAACGATGCATGGTTAGATGTAGTTGAATGTTTGTGAAGGCACTAAAATTTATAAGAATATGCACAATTAATGTTGGGTTCCTTTGATAATCGACTCTATTACCATGGATATGTGGCACCGGTCCTTACTGTTCAGACTTTCAGTAAGAAAAAACTATTGAAAACCAAGTCATTTTATGTCTGTGAATGTAAAAACATAGTTAAGCCCCACCTCTCAAATAAATTCATCAGCATGTTCAAACTAAATCCAATTATGATATGAGCTAGCGTCTATTCTTGTGTTGACTTTTTTATCCGGTTGAATCTCTTGAAGTGTTATATTTTGAAGGTTAACGCCCGTTGGTTGACCGACCCCCTTTTTAAAAAGTTTACATTATCCGTCAATTGCCCCTGTTATGGTTGATTATTTCATTTGTTATATATTGCGGCCATGTATTTCCTAAGTCCTTGCACTTGAGTGTTTTCCCCTCACGGGCCTGCACAATAATTTAACCCATTTATAAATGCACGTGCGTAATTTCTTGGTTAAGAGGTGTAATGTTTCTCCTATTTCCCCATGTTATCAAGTTGCATCGTGCCATCCGAGTTGGAATGTGGTGGCGCATTGAGAGATTCCTTCAGTCTCAACATATTACCAAGAGATCTATTTATTCTTAGGAGTTGGTTGTGATGTGGCAAGCGGTGGCGTGGTGGGAGTTCATTTCTCCTTCGTTGTGTCATCGAGCGGTGACATGGATGGCAAGTCATATGAAAGGTGGATGACTAGTTAGCTAAGATGAAAGGTATTATTTTCATTAAATTTGTGGCAATGTGTCAATTATAGTACAAAGTGACAAATATTTATTGAGCTCATGGGAAGGATTTCAAATCTTGTTCAGTATAGTTGATTTCTTTGTATCGACGGTTGTGAATGAAACTTGAGTTGCTACTTGTTCCATCTTTAATTACTTATGCATGTTGATTTCATGGAATAATAATCATGCTTGATAGACTACCTGGGTGGTGTTTTATCTTCATTATATAAAGCTGAGAGGAATTAGATAATAAAGAAATAATTGTTCAAGAAACCATTTTTAGCATCCAGTGCACAGGTCTAACCCAGCAAATTGACAAACAGTAAGTTAATTACCCTTGGTTTAGCGCCACTTTTAAGTAAACAATTTATGCATAGAGGTTTTGGTGAAGGGTGAAAGAAGTGTTTTAGTGTATCAAAGATGGGGAATTGCTTCACATTAAGAGAATCTAAAGATCAAAATCCATTCTTTGGCCCGGTTACGAAGAAGCAAATTGATCACAGATTTTTGTACAAAGATCCAAGGTTGGCAAAGACTGTGCGTTGGATTTTAGGTGTGGTGTTTGATCAACTAAGGAACAGACACAGAAATAATACATATGTGTACTCTATGATTTTGGAATGGGGGTTGCAATTCAAATAATCAACTGGAAACATGAGGAGAATAATGGAGGCGATAGTTCCTGCAAAGTTTTTGATTGGGTTAGAGTCCATTCTCGAGTGGTTTGTTCAAGGAAAGGGGGTGGATTATAGTGAAGCGATAGAAGATGAGGGTGATGCGGGAATCAATGTGTACATTTCATTAATTGGGGAGGATTAATGATTGATAGAGAGATGATTGAATCAAGGAAGAAAAGTGTGGATAAGATGCACTTAAAGTGTTTGTCAATCTGATGCAAGTAACAGAAGAATTGGAAGAATTGGAGGCTAGGGAAGGGATCACTGAAGTCCAAGGCAAGGCTCACATGTTTATGAGGAGGTCATTGAGGGTAAGGTAAAAGATTACCAAATTTTGCGGTGCATGATCCTGTAAATGAGAAGCTGGATGGACAATGTTTTGAAGATAATGTCATTCATCTGCTAGAATTCGGGTGACAAGTTCCAGTGATGTTTTTGTAAATTTTGAAAATTTTGTCAATATTAGGTGGATTTTGGTCTATAGTATTGTGAGGGGTAGTTATAGTAGAGATGATTCTTTTGAAATGAGGAATTTTAATAGCTGATGAACTATTGTAAATGGATCTTTTGGACGGTTTGGGTTAGAAGTCAGGGTGTAGAAACTTCTTTTTGGTGGTGGTTAAAGTTACTTTAATGGCTACAGTGAATGTTTTATGTACATTTTTAGATAATTAATAAAATAAATCATTATTACCAAGCAAAAACAAAAAATATTACTGAATATGACTAACATGAAATATATGAATACTTCTATAATCTTGTATTAAATGAAATGTATGAACACTTCTAAACAAATTAATTGAAAATATCATTTGTAGATTGAATTAAGGATTTATGATTTCTCTATTGCTCAATGTTAGCAATTGTGTGAGTAATTCTGGAGATCTCTAAAGTAGAGCTTTATTTTTTGAATCACTTATATGAATGTGGTAATTATGTATGATTATTGTAGAGCATATTATTTCATTGTTACAGTTGATTAGTATAAGGTATAAAACTAGGGAAAAGATTAAATTCATGTTTATAGGTTGCAATAATTTGAAGAAATAGCAATGATTCTATAAGAATGATGCATGGTTAGATGCAATTGAATGTTTGTGTAAGGCACTAACATTTAGGAGAGGATGCACAATTAATTTTGGGTTCCTTTGATATTTGACTATGTTACCATACATATATGGCACTAGTCCTTACTGTTCAGACTTTCAGTAAGAAAAATCTTATGAAAACCAAGTGATTTTTTGTCTGTGAATGTAAAAACATAGTTAAGCCCCACTTCTCAACTAAATTCATCAATGTGTTCATAATAGAGCCAATTCTAATATGAGCCAACTTATATTCTTGTGATGAATTGTTTACCTGGTTAAAGCTCTTGAAGTGTTATGTTTTAAGGATTAACATTTGTTGGTTGACTGACCCCCTTTGTTAAAGTTTACATCGTCTGTCGGTTGCCCCTGGTATGGTCTATTATTTCATTTTTTATATCTTGCGGACATGTATTTCCTAAGTACTCACACCTAAGTGTTTTCCCCTCACAGGCCCGCACGACAACTTAACCCATTTATAAATGCATGTGTGTAATTTGTTGGTTAAGAGGTGTAATGTATCTCTTGTCTCTCCATGTTACTAAGTTCCATTGTGTCATCCGAGTTGGCACACGGTGGTGCATTGAGAGATTCCTTTGGTCTCAATTTATTATCGAGAGATTTATTTGTGCTTAGGAGTTGGTTGTAATGTGGAAAGCAGTGGTCTGGTGGGAGTTCATTTCTCCTTCATCACGTCATTGAGCGGTGACATGGACCACAAGTCAGATGAAAGTTGGATGAAAAGTTAGCTAAGATGAAAGGTATTATTTTTCGTTCAATCGATGGTGAATTGTCAATAAAAGCACAAAGTGACAAATATTTATCGAGCTCAGTGGAAAGATTTTGAATCTTGTTGAGTACTGTTGATTTCTTTGTATCAACCATTGTGAATCAAACTCAAGTTGTTGCCCATTCCAGCTTTAATTACTTATAGCATTTTGATTTGATGGCACAACAATCATGCTTGAGAGCCTACCTAGGAAGTGTTTTATCTTCATTTCATAAAACCGAGAAGAAATACATAATAGATAAATAATTGTGCGAGTTCAAGTAGCCATTTTTAGCATCCAACACATAGATCTAACCCAAAAAATTGGAAAATAGTGAGCTATCCCTTGGTTTAGCACCTTGCCTTCTCTGAAAATTTCTTAAAGAAGTGTGAATTCTTAGAAGAAATTGTAGTGTAATTGAATTGTTAGAACTAGGTTTCTCTCGTAAAAGAATATTTAAATGGCTTCATCTTCTTCTAGAAACCCTACCCTAGAAGGCCCTGCAACCAAGAAGAAAATAAATATGCACCTCTTCTGATGACTTAATTATTCAATGTCCTGGCTCCTCATGGAGGTAAAAAAATGACTCTGAATTTCCCACAATCCAGTGATAAGCATAGAGGTTAGTAAAGTCCACATGGGAGTGAGAGGGCACACTCTTTTTAGATATTTCTATACTAAATCAGAGAACCCTCGACCATAGTCTAATCCTTGGTAGTTGGGGTTAGCAAAGTTGGCAGTCCCTAATGTTTTTGTCAATGTAGACCTAATTAGGACTTTAGCTAAATGTTATAAGAGTACAAATGGGCAAATTGAATGTCCACATGGACCTCTGCTAACTATCAATAAGGATATAGTTTGCAATATCTTCGGTATAAAGGATGGTGCCAATTACAATGTGAAGATTAACCTAATTGCCTTCAAGAAAGAATATAAAAAATGTGAAGGAATGTATAGGAGGTTATGGCGGCCAATTCATAGGCCTAGGGTTAATGGAAAGTTAAACAAGTTCACAAGTTCTTAGGCTCCACCTTACAATGCACAATTATTTCAGAGATACTACAGGATGACCTATTATGCTGAGAGTTATGTGTTTAAATACATGGGAGATGATGAAATGTCAGAGGAACTGATTTTTTTTGCCTGTGATATCCAAAATTTAAATAACAGTAGGTCATTTGATTACCTGCAATATGTGGCTAAATAAATGTTTCAATCATTATGTGAAATTAAATATAATGATTCAATGGTTAAATTTAAATGGTATTCATTATTGTTTCATATGCTTGTATATGAAGGAAATTGGTTTAAAGTCTAAATAAATGAACTTTATATCAACCCTCTAGATAACTTTGGGAACGCTAAGAATGTTCAATTGTGGACCAATGTCTGGGACTATGAGTACAAAAATGATCAATACATACAATTTAAAGAGTACTTTGTTTAGAGACTATATGATATCATAGGCCCCAAAGCTCCCCCAAGGATGTCCCTCCAAATAATGATTTTTTTGAGGCCAAAAGAAAAGGGGGATGCACAGAAAATAAAACATAATTGGGCAGATTGGTACCTAATGAGGAGATATTTATACATGAGGGTCTATGGATTTAAGGGTAAGGTTTATGTCCTACCCCACACTGTTCCAAATAGATTAGCAATTTTTAAATTTATTTGGAACATTTTTTTGGCCACTGACATTTTGAGGGAAAAAAAAAGCTTCAATCCTCCCTTCACATCTCAAAATTGGAGATTTTGAGATTAATGGTTTGGAGGGATATGAAGAGGCTAAAATTTCTCGGTACATATAACATGCCTAAAGGGATAGAGGCCAGACCATTTGATCATGAGAGATACTATGACTCTGCAAAGAAAGATGCTACCTTAGGATCATATCACCACTCTTTCCTACAAAAGGAGGAACTCTAGAGGATTTGCTCATCCTATAAGGAGGGTAGCAACAAGGTTGTAGTATACAGCAGGGTGCAAGATGTTGAGCAGAGGAGATATAGAATTTCACAATTACCTCGGGGCATTCACTAATGAGTTTAATAGGGTAAAGAGATTGGATTTTTTCATCCAATCTGCTAAGGTGTTACTAAATGAGGTTGAAGTTGTTGTTGCACTTAGCCAAGTGCTTGCAACTAGTGGAATTGGAAGTCCAATCCTTGATACACCTCTTGATAAGCAGTCACCTGTACCATCAGCCACCTTGGTTGTTTTATAAGATATTGGAAGTATATTAGGGAGCAGGAAGATGAGGAAGTGTTACAAGATGCTCAACTTGAGCCCTACCAGCCCATGACTGGTGACAATGATGATGTTTTGGAGATTGCAGAGTACTTACCTAAAGATGTGAGGAAAAAAGTTGCTGATAAATTCATGAGTGATTATGACTTTGTCAAATCTGAGGAATTCCAAATGTGTGTTTACAATAGAAAAGGCAAGGAATTGGCTGAGAAGTTGGATATTACTAATGATGAGAAGAGAAAGGAGCCCACAGATACCTTTTGGAAAAATGTCAGGAAAGAGCTATAAACTAAGACCACATAACAGGGGAGGAAAATATTAAAAGAAGTTAGTTGTTTATTGCTCGAAGGTGTAGACATCTCCACTTGCAATGTGTTTGATAATTTGAGGAGATATGAAGATGTGGATTGGATGATCAGTGATCAAGGGATGGATAGGTTGTGTTATGGGTCTGAATATAGACCAAATGATAATATCATTTTCATCTGGTCCTTGTATCCACCTGGTAAAAATTCAATTACCATTGATAATCCACAAGACATCCTTGGGAAGTTTATGATGTACAGGCTAGGGGGTGTTACTTCAAAGGTAGTGGCCAATTTGAATGTTGATGTTTTTCTTTTGAACAAAGAATAGGTTGAAAAGAAAATTAATTTGATAAAAAAATGTAAAGAAGGATAATGGAGCTAAAGGGTCTTATGCAAACCACTCTGGGACATGGTATCCTATTAGAAGCCAATGAAAACCTCTCTCTGGAAAAGAATGATTTGAAATTGGAGAAGGAAAGGAGAGAAGAAGAAAAGAGACTGTTATTTCTTGCGCAACAAGAAAATGTCTCCTTGAAGAAAGAGGTGAAGCTCACAAATTTTAAGCAAGCTCGGGACTTGATTGAGAAAAAGTATATAAAAATGCATCCTCATTTGTATGTCATGTGGGATAGATATCAAGCTATCATCAAGGTCCTTTCTATTAAAAAAAAGTGGAGTTCAAACTGAAGTTTTTGAATAAGGTTTTGTGTAGGATGTTGTCAATTATGCAACCTCTTAATGAACATCTCAAGAACAATGCTCAATGAGAAGAGCTCTTTAAGGAGACTAATGAAAAAATCCTCAAGATAGGTGAGATATTATTAGAACATCACATGTATCATCTAAAAATCCTAAAATCCTACTAGAGATTTAATTCCACTAAGAGTTTGAATCCCCCTACTTTTATTAAGGACAATGGTGAAGATAAGTTAGAGGAAGAATGGAAAGCAGAATTAAATAGTTATGTTTTGTTCCCTGCACTGGGTAAAGCCACACATGACATAGAAAATATACAGTCAAATTTGTTTTCTCAGGTACACATATTGTATGAGCTATCCTATTCAGTAAGAAAACTCAACAACTTAAACACAAATGTTCCTGAGCGATGGTGACAGACATATCAAAAGATGAAATGATTTCTTGTTTAAATAAATGCAATAGATAACATGAGGTAGCATTTTTCTTATTTTCTATGTAGTGTGCAAAGGACTACACTTTAGTCATCAATGAATCCTATTTTCCAATGGATTTTTTCTGTGTGTGTCTTTCATATTTTTACTGGTCCTGTCAGGGGTTTCTAAATACTATTATAAGATTTAAAGACATTGTTTATGATGTTTCTATGTTGACTTTCTGTTGTCTTCTTGAACTTGTTAAGTGGTTATGAACTTATCCTTATAATTCATTTTTGGGTAAATCATGAAAGATGATATATGACATTTTCTATGTGAAACATTCCAATTAATATTGCATGTAGTTAGATAAATGGTTATTCAGAAGTGAAATGGATATGCATGACTTTATGTTGTCTTCCTAAACTTGTTAAGTGGTTGAACTTGAACGTATACTTCCTTTTTGGCTAAATGATGAAAGATGATATGTGATATTTTATATGTGAATTATTCATATTAATCTTGCATGTAGTTAGATAAATGGTTATTCTAAAGTGAAATGGATATGCCTATGTTTTGTACACACTAATGTCACAATGCAGGAATAAATAGAATCGGTAAAAAACCTTGCAATGAGGAAGTTCAAAATAGTTAACCGGTTGGAGACAAAGTCTGCCAATATTAGCCTTGGAAGAGTCAAAAATCAACTAACTATAGCTCACAAAGTCCAATATTGAAACTTTAGTGTTCATTCTTGGAGTAGAATAGATCTAGAGGGGTCAGTTATGCTAAATTTCTTCTATAAAAAAAATAGTTTGATTGTTTCTTATTTGGACCATAACTTCCCTTCCTTTTCTCATGTTGTAATAAATTGCATCCTCCAGCTATTGTCTTAGGAGTGGAATTTTTGATAGTTAGGATTAGTTAGAAGTTTTCTTGCTATAGATAAATTTTAGATACCCTTTCTCAGTGGGTTAGAACTTTAGATTTGGTAATTTCCTATTTTCAATTTATTGAAGAACAATTTCATCTACATTAGTATGTAATCGCAATGCTTATTTAACAAAGTAAACAAAGTTTATTATTTAAATAATTGTGAGTTATGTGCATTAATATTTTATTAACTTTTGTATCTTCACCAACATATGTTGATACAAAATGAATGGACGGAGTGTCAAAGTAATCCTATTTTTTGTGCCAACAATTCATACCAAAGATTCAATAATTTAAGGATATTACAATAGGCAATTTGTATCAACATATTCAATATTACCTAAGTATTTCAAAGTTTAGGTCATAACAATCATCATTTTTTTTAACATAGATTGCAAATAATTTTGAAAACTTAGAAGTCTTGGCCATTAACATTATTATCTACTACAATGTCATCCATTGTATCATTGTCAATGTTCATATGATTTTTCACATATTTAATATTATCATCATCCTCATCCTCATCTTGACATGCATCATCTTCATCATTGTTGAAATTTGACTATAGACCATCTATAATGTTACCAGATGTATTTCGATCATCATCATCAATACCATCCATATTGTTGTCTTCAATAACATCATCTAAGTCTCGATTGTTGTCTTATTGTTCCTGAACATAACTATCCTCAACATCATCATGGATGCCAATTTATTCAATGATCTTTAATCCCTCTCTTTAATTTTGTGGTCGTCATTGTTTTTCTCAGTATTCACTAATGCATCGTCAAATACATGCCTTAATCTTAGATCATAATGCATGACAAATATCCATTTCGGGAGGCCCTATGTGCATTTCCTCCAGCCACTGATCAACTTCTTCAATCAACGAAGTCTATGAATAACTATGTGATACATAGTTTAGCAATCTATAAACATTGAAGGTAGCGAATATCATCAATCAGCAAGTGAATACTTTGAGGACAGCCAATACCATCTACAGCAAACTCTAAGGTAGCAAATACTAAGGGATCTATCACTCCTTACAATCTGGACACTTGCATGAAGACTAATTTGTAATTTAGAATAGAAGATAAGATCTGGACAAGCATATTGGACTACAGATAAAGATCAAATCAGTAAAGATCAAATCCTTCTCCTACACTTGGTGATTCATTCATTGATCGAGATCAATATCAGAAAATGAAGCTTTAGCAAAAGCATCTTGAATCTGATCAGCCTTGTTGCCAAGGGAAGGATTGGTTTGGACTTTAAGTGCTAATGTTGCAACTACTTTGCCCCATGTTAAAGGACATTATCATTCCAGGCAGCTGTGATATTTTCCAGGCCCATTAGCGGCATCTCCAATCAGCTCCAGTGAAATTGGGGCGAAAATGGCATGCGAAAAATGAAAGACAGTGAAGAATCAAAGAAAACACAATTTCAAAGCAGTTAAATCATTGGGAAGCATGGATCTAGGTTTTTAGTCAAAGAAGGAGGCAGTTACAGATACCAGTGATACTGGTTTCTCTGGGTATTGCCACAACTGTTGGTTATATGGGCATAAAAAAGTTGATTGCCGCCAAAAGACTGCGAACACTCATCCCTATTATGATCATTTGAAATCATTCATAGTAGAACAAAAGAGAAAAAGTTTGATAATAGATAAGCGAGCCAATGATGCACTGATTAATGAAAAAAGTTACCGGGCAACGAAGCTTCCTGTGGATACAATAAGCGAACTAAAGGCATGCAATAATGTCCAGTTGCCTAAAATATTTACAGTCAATATTCTGGATGGGCAAATCAGTAGGTTTGCTAAAACAAAGTACGTTGTACAAAAATCAAGCTTTCCTGGGGTTGAGCGGTCCCAAAAATCTAGATTCAAATCAGCCAAATGCTCCAATGACCCCCATTCTGCCTTGGGAAGAGGTGGATTTTTGGCATCCCAGGAAGATCCCAG
>MU224832.1:428296-455125 GCA_018584345.1 Thuja plicata | reverse complement strand
AAAAATATATATTAGACATGTGTGATAACAATTTTATTGATTAATAAAAACATGTATATATTTGCAATAAACTATGAATTAATATATTAATGATCACTACCACTTCTTATTTGAGTTGAAGAAATACCTACTCACAATGAATTGGTATAACATATGGCTCCTTATCTTCTGGTAGGAATCGGGAGGAATCTATAGAAAACAATCCACTATTGGTATCATGTCTTTGTGTCCTCTCAAACGCTTTATACCATCTACACTTAAAAATACAATTTTTAAAAGAGCAGTAATCCAACTCAATATTTTTTTGTATTTTGCAAACATAGTGCAAATTTCCTTCAATTATGTTCTTATCTTTTGAGCTTGATTGACTGGAGTGCTTTAAGTCAACCATGATAACACAATTGAAGGATTGTCTCTTTACATCTACGCTCTCAACATGATAATGTCGACCATATGCCCACATTGCTGGATATTTCCTTGCCTATGGAAGACCATTTATTTCTGTGAAAAAAAATATAATGATGACTATTAAAATAGTTGATAGTGTCAAAACTATAAGGAAACAACATTTTTTTAATTCCAACGATACCTTTCTTTCACATCCTTAGACATGTTGATTTCATGTTCTATTATGTTTGAATCTATGCTTGCATCATCTATTTGATTTTGAATTTGTTCAGTAACCCAATCTAGCATGCAATATTTTCCCCATTCACCAAGAAGATCAGCTGGGAGTGTCATATTCCTTGGGTTCAATCGCTTAAACTGTGTCCTGGCTTCTAACACTTCTCTCTTTTTATCATACAAATCAATCCATTTGTTCATTAGGTCCATGTGGTACACAATGATCTTGTCAAGTATAGCACTTTCATATACACATATTACATGTCAACGTGCTTATTTTAAACTCCAATGTTATGTTGTTAATTTGACAAAAATATTACAGAGTAAATTAATGATTGCAAGAAAAAGAACCATATTGATCATGAATCTACTTACTAATTTCTACAAGTGAACACCATTAGATTGTGTTTTTTCTCTGTTAATAATATTTGATGCCCATTCTTCATCCCAGAAGCAGCATCCATATTCAAAATCCTTGCCAAGGAATTCACACAGGAAGAAAAATTCTTCATTCAATACATACCCTTTAGCCATGCAACCCTCTGGATGTGCCTTTTTTCATACATATCTTTTTAGAGTTTTCATATACCTCTCAAAGAAAAACATTCACCTCACTGATACAACACCCGCCAATTCAATGTCATCAACTAGGTGTATAATTAAATGGACTTGTGGGTCCATGAAACTTGTAGGGAGCTCCTTCTCAAATACACATACAATTTCTACAATTTCCTTCTTCCATTTTTGCACTTCACATTCGTGGATCTCCTTGGAGGTCACCCACATAATAAAAGAAAAGTAGAGTAGTATGAACCTTTAGTGAAGAATTAATATGTAATATAATATCTCTATGCCTCTCACGCATGAACATTTCATATAATCACATACATAGTAAATGCTAACAATCGACTTATTGCATTCCTTAAGTCAACTGTAAGACAAGAATCCCCCTAATTGCCGGTGACATAATATGCTATCAAACACATTTATGAAAAGGTCATTAGTAATGTTTTCCCACACAACAAAATATAAAAATATATTTAGTACTTAATCAATGTTAACCATAAATGTTAAATGATGATATATAATACCTTCATTAAATAATGAAAATCATGTGTTTAAAATCTTGTGATATGTCCATCAACTGTAAAAGATTTAGCCAATGACGACCCATAGCCAATAGTTGTCCTTATTGAACGTATGACATGTTTTAGTTGGTCTAGATTTATTTATTTTTTCAAAATCCATGGAGCTTCTCCATATGTTTGATTTTCCTTGTTTGGCCACAAATATTTTCTATCAATTTTGGCATGTGAAAGAGCAATATCTCTCCTCGAAGACAAGGTGTCTTTCACTTTTCCTTGTATATGTCAAAATATAGAATCTAGGGCATTTTTTAAGATATGCATAGGATCTAATAGGTGGGGTATTAATAGATCCTTCTAGTAAGGAAGCTCATAAAATATGGATTTTCTTTTCATTCCTTATGGCATATTAAATACAAGTTCTTTCGGTTCTTTAATCAAATCCTGCAAATCATAAAAATCCTCCCAAGCTTTTGATTCAACATCTTCATACTTTTGAATCTAATCACCTAGACCCATAATCATGGGAGGGCCTCTATTTTCAGCTTTTCCATCAAATTGATTCTTCTACCGATTTCTGAATCTATGATCTAGTGGTAGAAAAACCTTATTATTTGCATAAATAAATTTATGTAGATATTTAGAATACCTCCCTTGAAATTGTTCTCCACATCTTGGACATGAAAATATCCCCTTTGTTTGAATCCCTGCAATTCAATAAGTAATGTTTTAGATTAGGGAAAAAATAGTTTATGAAGGGAACCGTAACCCTTTACATAAGCTTAAAAGATAGGAAGACTAAGAATGAACTAAAAATAAACTGTTGGGGGACAAGGATAAAGGCAATACATGAATACCCCCCAACACAAACAACCATCAAAAAACAACTAGACAACCAAAAAGCATCAACGAATAACATGACAGACAAAGTTAAGACATATTTTTCATAAATTTTGCAGTGTCCTCCTTCAGCAATTTTAATTACTGGATAGAATCCCTGAGGGTTGCAATTTCCTTTGAGTTGTTCACCTTTTTTATTTTTAATACTTACTCTAGTCCTAGAGCTAGGACTAGCAGTGTCGGTGCCTTTGTCAGCATCGTCCTCAACATTGATAGGGTTGGAATTACCCTCCAGCAAAGACAAGAGGGTGCGCAGGTTATCAGTTGTTACCTTCATTCCTTCAAAACTCTGCTTCATAATCTTACTGAGAGTGTCCTCGATACCTTGAATGCGGCTGGAAGTAGTTTTTAGGTGGTAGTTTACCACAACATTGATTTTGAGCTCCAATTTCTCCATCAGCCCTTGTCTTCTCCAACAACAAAGTCACCAGTGTCATCCTTAGCAATATCCTTAGATTTGGCCAGTAGCATGGCAATTTTATCAACTCTATCCTCTATCTCAGAGTAATTGATGATGATGTCTTTGATCTCTTCATAGAGCCAAGTGCTCATCTGCATGTTCGTTTTAGCACGATCTTTAGCAGCCTGCATAAACCCATTACCCGCTTTGCTCTTCTTAGTAGTCTCCTCCTAGATTTTCATAGGCTCCTCCTTCTCACCATACATCAAATCATTAATATCTTTACTTTTTTCTTCTACCTTCTCAGAATTAACCCTGGACATAGTGTCATCCTTTATCGACAAGTCCTCATAATCCACTAAAATAGGGGAGATGGGGTCATTCTGTAACTTGTTTCCTGACTCACGAAGGGGCTGAGTCATAATGGCTAGGCTCACAACAACATTGTGTATAGCAACTTCTTCAGGCACATTAGAGCATGGGTTAACTGGGTCTTTGTTTTCCTTAGTAACCTCCTTGTTAACGTCCTCCTTAGACACATAATTATCATTTGGGTCCTCAATATCCATACCCCCAGACTTGTCACTGCATAAAATAAGTATAAAAATTGTCATGAAATTAAAATTATGTGCGTAAATACGTAAAAATTTATGTAGATCATGGGAGGGCCTCTATTTTCAAATTTTCTATCAAATTGTTTCTCCTAGAGATTTCTAAATCTATGATCTAGTGGTAGAAAAACCTTGTTGTTTGCATAAATAAATTTATGTAGATCTTTAGATGACCGCCCTCAAAATCGTTCTCCACATCTTGGACATGAAAATATCCCCTTTGTTTGAATCCATGAAACTCAATAAGTAATGTTAATAACATCAAAAAATTAGTATAAAACTAAGTATAAAAATTGGCATGAAAATAAATTATGTGCGTAAATACGTAAATATTTTATCTCACCAGAACAAACACCAATTCCTGGGAAATCATGTATAGTCCAACATATCACACCATACAACATGAAGGACATATTTGATGGAGGACATGATATGTCGTACATTCTTATGCCTTTCCATAACAATTTCATCTCATTAACAAAAGGCACAAGATAAACATCCATATTTTTAACTTGATGTTTTCATGGAACAATAAGAGTCAGCATAAGTTGCTCCTTTATAACACTCATCCATGGGGTAATATTGTATACTATGAATTCCACTGGCCAAACACTATAATTTGAGCTTAGGAAAGTGAATGGGCACACTCCATCAATTGCAAGATTGAACCCGATACTATGGGGTTCATCTTTGAATTTTCTTGGTAATTTTTCCTCTATGTGTTTCATTGCTTTTTTAGTTGGCCAAAATTCGCATGAATCCATCTTTACTCTTGTTATTTGCATGTCAGTTCATCAACTGTGCAAGTGAATTGCAACAAAACATTCATTAAAGTCTAGGTATAATGGGCATGTGACGTAAAACCTTCTTTTGAATTGTATAACCTTATACATTTGTACAATATCTCTTCTCTTTGCATACAGGGAATTCTACCTTATTTTGATTATCACCTGTGTATAAAATGAAATCATTTATAATTGAATGAATTTGCTTATTTTCAATGCCCAACTCAACCAACAACAGATGTGCCTCTCTGCAAGTTAATGGCAATACATTCTCTTCAGGGACTATTTTAGTTTTTAGTGCCCTATAAGATTGCCAAAGATTAAATCAATTGAATGCTTGACTTATGATGAACATGATTGATATGTCAATCTATACTAGGACTGTTTATATACAATATATGGTTTAAATATCCCCTTAAAGAATTATAAACAAAGATGATGAATGTTTACAAAATGTGTACACCAATTGATAATGCAAAATAAGAAATAGATTTCAACTCACTTCAATAGGGTAGTGAATCTTGTTGTAATATTGTTGAACATGTCAAAGTTTGGTGTACGTGTGTACTGACATTAATGTTTTTTCATTGATGTCGACATATCTATTATTTTTGCAAATAGTGTGTTCAGTATGGCTAGTGAGGAATTTTTCTGTTGTTCAGGTGCTATGTTTAATATATTGGGTTATGATAGTGAGGTATGGTTCAGATATGTCTATAGATGGTCTAAAGAGGTTCGCAAAAGTTTGGGTGACAGTTCGAGGAAGAAATGATTGATTTATCAGTGACTGCATTTTAGTGTTCCTATTGTGATAGAGGTTGAGTTATTGTTTTAGTGAGGATCAGTGTTGATGTTTCAGATGTTACAAAGCTAGTGATGTATTTGGGATTTCTATTAGTTCCTCAACTGGTGTTGTTCATGATTTAGATTTCAGCGAGTTATCTTTATGATGAGATAGAGTCGTGTATTCTGAGTTGTTGGTATTCAATGCAGAAATGTGTTTGGATTATGAATTTGAGATGTTGAGAAGATTTGAGAAGCTATTATTGTTGCTTGTTGGTATTCATGGATCATGTTATGACCTTGTTGTTGGATCACATTGATCGAAATTGATCACATGTGGTGATTTGCTAGTGTGTTGGTGTTTCTCTATTTAAGTCTTATTCGACTTGGTGGAGTAACGTGTTGTGATGCTTGGATAAGATTTGGAAAAGTTGATGCATGTTCAAGGATGTTGTTTTGGGTCCTATCTAAGTCTTGGTTGGCTTGATTTGGATTGCCTTATAGATTGAGAAGAGTATTTGTATCATTTTGTGTATAGGTCCTAGCCGACATTTTTGATGAATTATTCATTATAATAGGTATATATTGGGAAATCATTCTATGATTGCAGTTTGTGAGAGTGTGTGGTGTTGGATATATGCAAGGATATTTGTATTCTATAACAGAGGAAAAGATTGTACTTCATTGGAACAGTATTGGCATTGTAGATGCTATAAGTTAGTTTAGTTATTGGACAGTTTGTCCACCCCTGTGAATTATTATTATAATTGATTAGTGAACTCGACTGAGGGCCAAATCATTTTATTGTGATCAGTGAACTTGACTGAGGGCCAAATAATTGTACTGTGAGCAATGTGCTCTAGGCAGTGGTTATGTGACTGCATGTACATTATCCTTTTGTATTCATTTTCTCTTAATAGGATGGTACTTCTAAAAAAGTATAATTATCTAGTGGGTTTGACTCCCACCAGGGTTTTCCCTTAATCGGGTTTCCTCGTGAACAAATATTGGTGTTCTGTGTTATAAGTTATGGATCTTGCATTAGTATATATCTTTATAATTTGTAAGTGGTTTAAGTGGAAATAAAGTGTATAGGTATGTATAACTAATTCACCCCCCCCCCCNTTCCCCCCCCCCCCCCCCCCCTTGGTTGTTCTTGCCTTCTTTTGGGCCTAACAATTGGTATTGGAGCTAAGTCCTTTTAAAGAAGCTTAATTTCTTGAAGGAGATTCGGCATGGGAAGTATAAGGAAAGATAGCCTAAAGTTCGATGGAAGAAACTACCTGATATAGAAGGATTGGATGATTACCTACCTGATGTGCATGGGGATAGGAGATAAATGTTGGGAGATAACTGAGGATCCTTACACTAGTCCTAATGACTTATCTCGGGCTACTCCTAATCAGAAGAATAAATTCAAGGAAAATATATTAGCAAGGGAATCTTTGGTCAGTGCCTTGTTTGATTAAGAATATTATCTCATCTATGGATTGAGGACTCCACATGAGGTATGGACAAAATTAGAAACAACTTATGAACATGACAAGTATGTTAAGCAAGACAAGTTGTAGGTATTCAAATAAAATTATCAGAATATGAAGATGAGTGAAAGTGAAACTGCTTCAGCCTATTTGCAGAGAGTAAATGATCTAGTTTGTCAAATCAGATGTGATGGTGGTACCTTGTCTGATGATGAGGTTGTAGACAAAATTATGAGACCTTTTCCCGCATGTTACAGTGAGAAGGTTGTATCTATTGAGGAATTGAGTACTATAAGAGACATTTCAAGAGAAACTTTGGAAGGTAGACTTTGTGCCTATGAGATGACTACACTTGGTAAGGAACTTCTGAAAGTTTAAACTACATTTAAAGTCAGTGGGACTAAGTATGATAAGGGAGAAATTTCTTCTAAGGAAAAATTCAAACTCTATGATAAACAATGGGAAGAGATCATGGAAGAAGAAAGAAATATTGATGAACTTGAAGCCTTGATTAGGAAAATACTACCTAAGGGTTTTGGTGAGTATGAAGGAAATGTTCCTTTGAAATGATTTAATTATAATAAGATTGGTCATATTGCATCTAAATGTCCTAATAAATCTTCTAAGGAGCCTAAGTTCATATCTAAGAAATTTCACTCTAAGAGATATAATTTTTTTTACGTTGAATAAGGTGTGACTGATGATGAGTCTAGAGAAGAAGATAAAATTGTGTTTATTGTTATTAAAGAAGATAATCCTAATGAATACAAAGCCTTGGTTTCACGTGTTGATAAAATAAGTGAACAACTCATTAATAATGGATGTTCACATCACATGACTAGTGATAAAAAAAAGTTTGTGAAATTTGAAGATTATGAAGGAGGTGTTGTCAGATTTGGTAACAATGCTCCTTGTTTGATTAAAGGAAAAATATCTATTACTCTTGATGAAAAGAATATTACTAATGATGTCTTGTATGTTGAAGGATTAAGACATAACTTGTTGAGTGTTGGACAACTATGGGATAAAGGCTACCGATTGTAATTCGTGGAAGGAATATGCAAATCATTGGAAGTAGTGGAGATCTAATTGCATCTTGTACACAGGTTGTAGGTAATTTATTTTATTTAAAAACAATTGAGAATGATTGCTTGGTTGCTAAGATTAATGAAAGTAGGTTATGGAATAGAAGATTTTGTCATGTAAACTTTGATAATCTGGTGAAATTTAGTACTACTAATGTTGTAAGAGATTTTCCTAAACTAATGAAGCCTAACAATTTGTGCAAAGAATGTCAATTGGTTAAACTGACTAGATCTACCTTTAAAAATAAGACATATTCTTCAAATGGAGTGTTGGATTTGGAACATAATGATCTATGTGTTCCTACTAATACAATACATTATTATAGTGATAGATACTTTATGCTATTTATTGATGACTATTCAAGGATGATATGGGTTACATTTTTTTAGAGAAAAATCAGAAGCTTTTTAGAAATTTTAGATATTCAAAATGATCGTAAAAATAGAATCTGGAAAGATATTTAAGTGCCTAAGATCAGATAGAGGTGGAGAATTTACATCTGGTGATTTTAATTCTTTTTGTGAAGAACATGGGATAAAGAGGTAGAATTCTGCTTCGCAAACCCCATGAAAAAATGGTGTTGCAGAGTGAAGGAATATGACTATCATAGACACAGCTAGGACTATGAAGATTGAAGGAAAAATTTCACAGATCTACCAGAGAGAAGAAGTGAGCACTGCAGTATATACCTTGAACCAAGTGCAGATAAATCAGGGAACTGGTAAGACTCCTTATGAACTTTGGTATGGTCATGTTCCTATAGTGAAATACTTTAGAATTTTTGGAAGTAAATGCTATATTAAGAGACATGAAGATATTGGAAAGTTTGATACTAGAAATGGTGAAGGGATATTTCATGGATATTTTACAAAGAGTGAAGCATATACATGTTATAACTATAGACTGAATAAGATTGTTGAAAGTGCAAATGTCAAAGTTGAGTTGAATGTGCAGAGTTTTGAAAGAACTTGCAGGTATGACATAACTGAAGAAGACAATCATATAGTGGAAGTGAAAAATCAGAATGGATTGGAAGAACAAAAGGAACTTATGGTAAATGACGAGGATGATAATACGAAAGGATATATTACAAATCCTACACCAAAAACTCCATGGTATGTAAGAATTAATCATTCTGAAGATGTTATTATTGGTGATAAGAATAGAGGTGTTCAAACTAGAGGAAGAATTTGTAGAGATGAAACATGTTTGTTATCTGAATTTGAGCCTAAAGGTTTAAAAATAAGCATGTAATGATGAAAGTTGGGTGAAAGTGGTGAGAGAAGAGTTTGATCAGATTGAGAAGAATGAGACCTTGATTCTTGTTCCCATACCTATGAACAAGAATGTGATTGGTACTAAATGGGTACTCAGAAACAAGTTGAATAAAGATGGTAAGGTGGTTTAGAACAAAGCAAGACTGGTATGCAAAGGGTATTCATAGATGGAAGGTATTGGTTTTACAGAGACCTTTGCTCTTTTAGCTAGACTTGAAGTTGTTAGATTACTTCTTTCATATGCAAATGTCTGAAAATTTAAGGTATATCAGATGGATGTTAAGTTTGCATTCTTAAATGGTGAATTAGAGGAAGATGTTTACATTGAGCAGCCTGATGGTTTTACTCTAACTGGGGAAGGAGATATGGTTTGTAAATTACAAAAAGCTCTGTTCGGATTGAAGCAAGCTCCTAGAGCCTGGTATGCTAGATTGGATAGGTATTTGACAAAGATTGGTTTCAATAAAGGTACTACAAATAGTAACTTATATTTCAAAATAATTGATGATAATATCTTGATTGCTGAAGTTTTTGTTGATGATATTATATTTGGTGGTGATGATGGATTGAGTAAAATTTTTGCTGATGAAATGTAAAAATAATTTGAGATGTCTATGATAGGTGAGATGCAATTTTTTCTTGGATTACAAATTACACAGTTGAATAAGGGAATTTTTATTACATAATCCAAAAATGTCAGAGAACTATTGAAGAAATTTGGTATGGAAGATTCAAAACCAGTAGGGACTACTATGGTTATTGGTTGCAAGTCAACTAAGGATGATGATTCCCCTTGTGCTATTCAAACAAAATACATATCTATGATTGGAAGATTACAATATTTAACTCATGCTACACCAGATATATCAAATGTTATTGGAATTGTTGCAAGATTTCAAGCAGAACCAAAGGAATCACATATGGTTGTTGTCAAGAGAATTTTCAGATACTTGAAGGGTACATTTGACTATAGATTATGGTATGGAAAAGATGATGACTTTACTCTATGTGCATATACTGATGATGATTGGGTGGGTAATGTGGATGATAGGAAAATTACAAGTAGTGGTGCATTATTTTTGGGTAAGAAACTAATCTCTTGGACTAGTAAGATGTTAGTCTTTAAAGGCACTACGAGGGGGGTGAATCAATGCAACCACAAATATGAAACAATTCTTTAATAGATTCCACAATACCCAACATGCAAATGAAAATACTATGTACAAACTTAACAAATAAAACATTCACACAATTTAGACTCAACACACAAAAATTTTCCCGTGGAAACCCTTGTAAGAGGGAGAAAACCATGTGTGAGATGATACCCACAAATTTCACTAGTGCCCAAAGAAATCTGCCTTGTTAAGGGCATACCTAGTTAATAGTATCTTAAGCCTGGTTAAGAGATAATATAAGTTTTGTTAAGAACTACCTTGTTAAAGGATTTCAAACTCCTTCTGAGAGTTACCTTGTTAGAGGATTTACACTTTATATCATGTTAAATATCCTACTCGCCCTATTAGGAGTGACCTTGTTAAAGGATTTAAGAGCTACAAACTTGTTAGGGATTGCCTTGAGAAATACCCACGAATAACTGATCTGAAAATGAAACTTCTTGTCTAATGTATCCACTTCAATTCATATCACAACACCTCCTTTAACATCTAACAAATTCACACAATCACAATCTCTTATCGTGTCATCTAATCATCTCTCCATCAAACCTAAATCTTAATTTCATCCTTCTTTTATAACAACTTTATCAAAGTCAGCCTTTGCCCTAAAATGTTTTACCCACTGACACAAAAATTAAATCTAATCATGCCAGAATGCATTGGTGAACTCAATAAAGTCAACACAACATTAACCAAGTTGTAAACAAACATTAACAACCATTAATAGACCGGTTATCTGATCAAATAAAACTTGCTCTACCTGTCTCTTGTTCTTTCTGTCAACGTAACTTGAATCCTCAATAACTTCCTCAATCCTTCAAACTAAATGATGAAATCATAGATATAGCTGGGTATGCCTCTCTAGATGATAAATGTTTGATCTCACACCTTAACTCAATCTCTCAATCCAAATCTAGTTGTTTTCTCCTTGTATATTGTCTTATGCCCGGTTGACTGAACACTTAGTAAATTCATCAATTGATACTTCAACACCACTGATAAATATGATCTCATACCTCCAGTATATCATGTTGCCAACAATGAGAACACTATAATACACACATGATCAAAAGTTAGATCATCGTCATCAAATGTCAACAATCTCCCCCTTTAGCATTGATGGCAATACTTAGAAAAAATTATTACTAAGCGTCCTAGCTAATGCATAAATAAAAAATACATTACATTACAATTACCAATAGCTCTCCCTATGAATTAAAAACATATGTATTATTCCCCTTAACCATTACATAGCATTTATCATGGATTTAGCCAAATTTAACATTGTACACTACTCCCCCTTTGACAACAATGACAAAGGTATTATAAAAAGTGTCAAAATTTTATTAATGTAAGAGTTGTATAATACTATTACATTCTATTGAAAACATCATTGAAATTAACCTTCAAAGCTTGTAGATCATTGTCCCATGTCCTAAATAAATTCTCCATAATTGCAATTTATCCCCTTAGAAAAAATGCTAACTCTTCTAAACCATCATTGCATACATCATGGAACGCTAGGGACTACTCTTCCTCCTTTACACCATGTTGAAAAATGTCTAACTTTGGAATCAACAAACTCTGTAACTCCATCAAGTTATCTATCCTCTTCTCTTCCTCATTCCTATATGACTTCGACGTGTGATGTACATTGCTAACCTCAGTACCAAAAGTAGTAGCAAACTCATGTATAGGATCAAAATTTGCAACAAGTAACCTAATCCCCTGTCGAGCTTCACATTTTTCCTCTCTAATTATTTCAAAAGTAGGAAAAAGTTAGAGATATATTTGAGTATCTTATCACCTTCTCTTGCTGCATCTTCAACCTGATTGATAGTCAAAGTGAGTGTGTTCTTGTTTGAAATAACTGGTTGTGCTAACTTATCTGACCTCTTCTTCTCATATTCCTTCTCTGCTTTCAAAATTGTTGCATCCTCTAAACTCTTCACTTCCTCACTAGTAGCAGTGACTAAATGGGCTAACTTCTCTATCGGTGTAGCAATCTCATCATACTGCACATTTCTTAGTAATTCTGAAATTATGTCTCTGGCAGAGAGAATTACATGTTATTCTTTCTTCATTGTTTCCTTTTTGGACTTTGACTTGAGTGTCAGAAAAATATATCACCTCCTTGTGGCTCATAGTACTCAAGCCCACCTGTCCCTTAAGTAGTATATCATCTTCATTAATATTCTTCTTGGACTAGGAGAATGGTGTTACCTTTGCTTGTTCTTGTTCCTTCTTTGTAACTTTCTCTTAATTCTGATCATCTGTAGAACCTTTATTTCATGTAACATGATTCATAGTCTATCTGGTACCTAAGTTTACTAGCTCTTCTCATTTTTTTTTCCTCATGTACATATTTTTGCTTATGTGATTCTTGATGATCTTGTGTATCCATGGGCTCATCATGTATCTCCATGGCAGGATTATCACCTGTAGTGTCCATCTCATCTCAAAATTCCTCAAGTGTGATCTTCTCACCATCAATAGTAATTCCTTCAATAGTTTGAGTCATCACTAGATCATCCTCTTTATCTTTTATTGATTCATCTTGAACATCCACATCAATTTCTTCACTCTTCTCCTTTTCCAAATCTAAATGCTTTCTCAAAATCTCCTATGTTTCATCTTTCACTGATTGGATCTCCCCAATCAATAGCTTTTTAACTCTTGCTCTTGTTTTGAATAAAGATCTTACCTCTTTGATCTTATCATCTATCTCTTCCTTAGAAGAGTCAGATAATAGTCTCAATAAAACATATTTTACCAACTCCTTATCTTTGACAAGTGTTGCCTTCCATCTTGCATCAATTTTATCATATAAAACACTTGCAATTTTTCCTTATAGTTGTACAAACACTTGAGTTAACCTATTCATACTTTCAACTACAACACCTTCAACTTTCAACTGATCTTCCTCATCAAGTAAGTGATAATACTTATTGACTCCAACAAGTACACCATATTTACTAATATTTTGAATAATTGAATTTATAGAAACTACCTTACCAGATTTAGGTTCAACAATATTAGTAGTGGTGGAAACTACCACCTTAGATTTCTTTCATGTTGTCTTGAGCTCCTTTTTCTCTTTCTAAGACTCAGTTACTTCACTTTTTTCATCAACAACTTTTTTTATCTCTTTGAGCCTTTTGTTTCTTCCTTTTACCTGTCACCTTTGTGGTGCTTTGTGTCTCCTTGACTGTTGTAGCTTTAGGCTTAGCACTCTTTACAAGTTTCTTCTCTTGTGTTTTGATAAGAGGAAAAGGTTTCTCTTTCTTGACTTGTGTAGCACTTCTATTTTGTTGACCGATTGGGGTACTACCAGTTGAAAACATCATCAACATCTGCTACACCAGATGTACTAGTTGGCTCTTCAGCATGTTTTACTCTTGCCTTCTTAATTTTCTCCTTTTTGAAACCTTTCTAATTCATGAATTTGTCAACATCCTTTCTCAATTTTCTCTCAATAGTAGGTTCCATCAAATCCTTATGAACTTTACATGAATTTTCTTCATATGTCCCAAACCTTGGAGTCTTTAGATCTATCGATTGAGCCAACAAATTTTTTGCATAAACAGTCAAAATATCTCCTTCCACTTTATAACCCATATGCATCACCCATGAGGTCCTTTTCTCAACAAATTCACCATACAAGTGTCCATGTCTACCATGAAGGAAATGGTATCCATGTATCTCTCAACAATTTTTTTTGGTATCCTTTCCTTTTCATGCATCTTCTTCTAAAAATATTTTAGGTATCCCCATATCTTTCTAGTGAAATCATTTCCTAAGAGTTAGAAAAAATTGTTGATTTGAATAAAAGTTGGGGTATCTATTAAGCAAGTAATTTTACCAATACTAGTGAACATGTTTTGGAAATAGAAAAACAAACGTATGATCACCTGATCATACTTGAACTTCTGCCTCTTGTCCTTTTTAATCTTTTCCAGATTCAAGAGTAATTATTTTCTCATGACTTCAACCAAGCCATAGTCTTAATTTTCCTTTATCATCATATGGGTAGTATGAATAGCACCACCGAGTATACTATTCAACCTACTATAATGATACACCTTATCGCCAATAACCATAGATACATACTTTGCCTCTTTGTCTATTATATCATTCATAGTCATTACATGACCCTCACACTTAGATTTTGTCAATGTTATCACTTCTTCTTTTGGAATGGTGTGAAGAATAGGTACATCATTGGTTGAGAAAAGACCAATTACAACATGAATTGATTCCTTTGTTATTTTACGTGGTCGATCTAACCACATGAACTGATCATGGATTCTGCTCAGAACAAACCTGACTTGATCATATTCAAATTTATCGGGGTAACTGACTTTGTGATGAAAACCTTTATCTGCTATGTGTTTGTGCTCATCTTTCAACACTAATTTATCATCACATAATGTCTTATATTATTCTTATATTTCCCATGATCCTAGTTCTTCCAATTTATAGTGAATAAAAGCTCTAACATCCTCTACATGTAGAACACCATAGGGCACGCTAGTTAGGGCACCCGCTGGGTCATTTTCCATCGACTTGAATGGATATCTCTTAAACTATGGTTGTGGTCTCTCAGTAATATCAATAAATTTGGGAGTAGACATCTTAAATTTGTAACCACAAGAGAAGATATTAGATAAGTACCTCAAATTTTTCACAACTAGGGTTCTTTCCCGAAGAACATGACAACACCTGATTGATTTTCCCTTCCAGATCAACACAAACATCTCTCCTTATCGCTTGAATCTCTGTAAGTGACTCAAACAATGCTTCTTTCACTCCACAATAGTTTTCACAATGTGCAAGGTGAAAATGAAAACTAGAATAACCTTTTTATCTACCTTCACACATACATTAAATGCACTAACCGATTGAGCTTATGTTTTCACCGATTAACTCAAACACTCATAACTGATGATCAAAACACCATATAAATAAAAAGATCTTCATTGTATACTCCAAAAGTATTTATTGCATCTTAAAATGTTGATAGATCTTACGACACGCCTATAGGGGGTCTGAAGATGGATTCAACAATACTTGCTCCCCCTAAGCCATATGAAGGCTCAGTTTGATGATGAGTTTATCATACCTGATGGAGATGTCGATTCCTTCGATGTCTTACTATCTTCCTTCTTCTTCCGAGTCTTGTTCATCTATTTCTTGACTTCTTCTACATTCACAATCTGCTTCTCTTTTCGATTGCTTGATTGGTTTACTGATTGGTTCCTTAATCTGCAATTCCTTGCTAGATGTCCAATCTTGTGACAATGATAGCATGTCATACTAGTTGTTCTCCATGGTCCAAGATTACCTCTTGCAGTCCTAATTTTAAAATTCACAGCTATGTGTCCATAGTTACCACAAATTGAGAATGTGACATCAAATTTTCTCTCCCTTTGGTAAGCGCTTCCCCGATTCACAAGTGACCTTTGATTGATAACGCTTGACCTACACTCATCAACTTTGTGACCATATTTGTAGTAGTTGCAATACTACCCATCAAAACTACTAGATCTAAATCTATAATAATAAGCAGTATGTCCATACTTATTGCAGTTGTAGTAATATCCATAATAAAGGCTAGCATTATTTGTAGACCTGCTCCTACATACATTTGCAATATGGCCTACCTTATGACAATTGAAACACACAGGTTTGTAGGCTTTCTTACTAGAATTTACTTATGTTACCTTCAATGGAGACTTTCCTTTATGCTTGATCTCCTTGTTCCAGAAGATTCACCAACTTCAAAAGTAGTATTGCCAGTGTATCCAAGGCATGTGGTCTCTTTGCTCCTTATTTGATTCCTTATCTGCTCATCAATTTTTGCAGTGCTCTCATTGAATTTCTTCATCATATCATCAGCATTCTTCAATTCTTCTTTCAGTTTCTCATTCTCATTTCTTAGATTCTCATTATTCCTTAGGGATCCTTGATCCCCTTCAATAGTCTCTTGTAGATTTTCATTTGTCTCGTGTAAATGTGCATGCAATGTACCAACCTCTTGTTCTGATTTGAAAATCTCATCTAATTTAGCTTTTAGGGGTTTATCTTTTTTTCTTTTAGGGCTTCTTCTGCAATTATCTTTTCTTCTTTTGTTGCCTTCCTTACTTCCATTTCTTCACCCATCCTTATTGACAAAGCTTCTAATTCTCTCTTGATGTTCTTCTTGTCCTTATGTAGCTACTCATTCTCTTGTGATAATTCTTCCAAGGCTACTTTGGATTCATCAGATCCACTTTGTTCAGATAATTGCTCAATGTAGTCTTGACTCTCACTTAATTTCTCAATGAGCATTTTAGCTTCTTTGAGTTGCCTCATGTGCTTCAACAAGCCCTTCGTATTTTCCTTAAGGATCCTACTCAAGCTGTTAAGCTTCTTCAAGGGAACAAAGCTCTTATACCAATTGTTAGTCTTTAAAGGCACTAAGAGGGAGGGGGTCTACCACATAGGATTTAGATTGTAGGCTTCCATATGAAGTGGTTTGTTCATAGTGTTCCATCACCATGTCACAATGGACCTAGTATGCGCCTTGTAAAATTACATTTTAGGGTCTCTACCTTAAATGGTTTGTTTCATCTATTCAAGCATGTTGTCAAATGACTCTAAATCTCTCCAAGTCTAGGAGAGTCTATTTAATATATCTCATGATCTGCAAAACATATGAGATGAAGGAGAAAACTTGTTTGCAAAGAATGAAAGTAATTTACAAGTTGAAAACTTAGAAATAATAAAATAATTTTTTTTAGTAATATCCATAGGCTTGAGGGATTCCCTCTATGAAAAAGTTCTAAACAAAGCAAGTGAGGTGTGATGGTTGCAAGTGAACATCTGCATGGCTCTAGCTTCTAACACCACTGTCGTCACCCTATCTATCTTCTCAGTCTT
The DNA here is from genome assembly GCA_018584345.1 of Thuja plicata. Classification (NCBI taxonomy): domain Eukaryota; kingdom Viridiplantae; phylum Streptophyta; class Pinopsida; order Cupressales; family Cupressaceae; genus Thuja; species Thuja plicata. Next base: position 437,997 of record MU224832.1, on the reverse strand, counting down.
TTAATGCATTGTTCAATTTGTGAACAAAACTAAGGATTTAGAAAATGTCCTTGTAAATACCGTCTGTCATCAGACCAACTAACCTACATACATGGGTTGAAATAGTGACTACTTAGTCCAACCTCTTTTATGACATCCTTTAAGATTTGAAATTATAAGTTTGCATCCTTCCTCTTGTCCAAGCAATCAATAGCTATAAAAAAAAAAGTAAAGCTAGTTGAACTTTTGACAATGATGTTGATGAGTGACCAATGTCTACTATCGGTCCACTCATCCATGATGATAGAGTGACGATCCTTTATCCAAACTTGTTTCATCTCTTCCATCATTATATTCAACTTGGAATTCTCTTTAAAAAAGAGGGAGGTGCATAGCTTATGTTCTCTATGGGGAGAAATCAACAAGAAGTGTATCTTTGAAAATTTGTTTAAAATATGAAGAGTGCACCATATGAACTTATATGATATTGGTATAGAAAAATTTGGCAATAAAAGATTTAGCCACTTCTCATGGTTGCATATTGAACATGCCTACAACACTAGTGGCCTTTTTGTTATCTGTTTGACTTTCAACATCTATAAATTGTTTATACAATGATACACTGGGTTGCATAAAGTCTTTTGACATTCCTTTATTTCTTGCATCACCATCTATGTGCAACTTAGTTAACTTTTCCTTCTCAGCTAGGGTTATCTGTTTACACTTTTTTTTTATCTCTTGTCCAGTTATGTCTAAAAGATGAGAGTAAACACTTGTGTAGATTCCCCTATAGCCCTTTTTTTCTCAAATGATATGGTCATATTCTACTCCCCTTTAGATTCTTTTTCTTATCTTTGCCTATGACTGCTGCAGTTTGCAAATTGTAAAGGAGGTTTTGGGACTAAATGGGCCCTTGCATAAGTTTTGAAGAGTCGAAAGGGCATTCTTAATCTAATTTTCCCGGAACCACTCCCACTACTAGAAGAATCACCTGTATTACTTCTAGTACCATGAGTTTTCTATTGAGTTTGAGTTTTTTACCCTCACTACCTCAATGCTGCTCTTTTTTTTTGTTGATGAAAATACAAATGACAGATGCAAGTGCAAACATAGAACATAAACAAACTAGCAAACTCTCCTAAATATTTGAAACTTAGACAAAAACAGAAAAAAAATGTAAAAGAACTATGTTAAAATGAGCAATAGCTAGTGAAATTTAATTTATGCCATATCATCATCACAAATGTGCATAATTATGCCTCTCCAGCTCTGTTGTAGTCATTAATTTATAGGAATAATAAATATTCATTAGGAGGTCATGATATGCGTTGATATTAATTTTGATATTTTTTTCATTACCGAAAATTAGCAAATAACCAGCTAGCTCGTATTCTTTACTTCTAATATGCAAAAATGAAATGAAATTAGAGTTAGTAGCTATAATGCCTTAGGTAATAGAACCGAGCTTCTCAGTGTGCCATCCTCTATAAATGGTAGCATCAACGATCCTGGAATATGTCAATTTCTGAATATTGTTAACCTTATGTGAAGCTATTTATGTTTCCATAAGGATTTTTTGCTTCTGCTGTACTGTACATTGTTTTATCCACAGTGGCAATCATTTTCAGGGAGAAAAATCGTAAACCAAAAGAATTGGGATATAATCAGGAAAACTTGGATTTTAAAAATTCTAGAAAATCCAAAACCTGTTGTGTTTTATATTTAAAGGCATTTCAATAGCATATGGATTTAGAGAGAAAATAAAAATGTCAGTTTGCCACCTTCTTGCAATTTTATATCCTGTGAAATACATGGGAATATGCTATATCAACATCCAACATTACATGCAACAAAAGCAATAGATGACAGTGGTATTTTGCAACAACAATTAAACAAGCAGAATCATTTCAATCTTGTTTGCAGTTGCTCTCATGAAAAAACATTCTAAGATATCAAGAAATGTTTTCTTGGTAAACAAAAAACTTCACCTATGTCTCAGAGGGCATCCCCTTAATCTTGGACCAAATACAAAGATCTTCAATCAACTCCATGACATTTAGTAGAAGTCTAGAATTTCCCTGAGATTTCTTTATTAGCTTGGGGACCTATTCTTTGGCTCTTCACGTCTTGCGAATCTTATGGACCCAACAATGTTGAAAGTTAAGCTATTTATCTTCCCTCAGCAGCTAGAAATTTCACAGTACTCAATGCTCATAATTAGAACTTCTAGGAGTACTGAAAAGCATAAATCCATGAAGTGTTGGAATAGGGAACAGGAGTACGGGTCTTGGGGATGGGGGAACCAAGGAACTAAGTTTGAGGACAACAGTTGGTGGTGCAAATATGTGTGTGTGTGTAACCAGAGTATGGATCTAAGGCTAACACCCTTAACAGGGTCGAGGGGCAGCCACACCTTGCAGGGTCTAAGGTGGGTTCGAGGGGTAGAACCCTCCCGCCAAGATAAATTTAGGATTTTCAAGACCACACAGACCTTTGTGGCACACAACATATTTCATAATTTAATCACTTTTTTTGTAACTTTTTTCCAACACCAAGTCCTTACTATTTCTGTATAGATCTTCCTTCTTCATGATGCTGGAGAATCTAATTGGTTTAGATGACGAGTGTTGCTAGTTGAAGAAAAGAATATTGTCATTTTTGAATCCTTTAATTTGTTTTATTCTCTGTTTTCTTAGTTCGCGTAAATTAATTTTCACTATTTTAGAAACTTACAGAAGTCAGCAGAAACTCACAAACATTTATGAATACTTGATAAAAATGAACATCCACCACCGCACTACCCTTTTGACTGTTGGGAAATTTGCTAGTGTTCATTTTGTTATTTGTTTTGAGTTGTTTTAAGTTTTAACAACCCACTAATTATAGAATTGGGTAGAACTACATGGGAGCAAATTAAGGAATACTCCTTCCTTTATATATTGATTGTCTCAAATAATTTGTAATCGTGAATGACAAGCAATATTGTCATTTGTGTGAAGATCTGAAAACAATATGGTATCGGAGCATGCCAAAATTCTTAGCCTGTGAAAGGTAAAATGTGAGTGAATTCTATGTCAAGAAAAAGTGTTGGAAATGCCTAATAAACCACTATTTCTGTGTGTTTTCATTTTTGAAGCACAGAATTGCTGAAGAAGGCATCCCATTCAATCAATCATAGTGCTCAGCTATTGTAGCTTATATCAGTCGAGTTTGATTTGGATTCATCTATGTCAGAGACATATTTATAGAAGGCGTGATGCAGAGGCTAAGGTTCATGACTCAACAACTTGGAAACATTTCAATGCCAATCAGGCATATTTCACAACAATGGCTCAAAGACCCCTCATAGGCAAGGCAAGTATCCTTATGGAACTTTTCCTTCCCACAACAATCTCTTTGAAAACTCATTACTGAACAAAGACTTTCACATAGTTTTACTCCACAACAATCTCATCACCATTACACCTTGCAACTTGCACTCTTCCCTTTCACAAGCTACCTTGACTTTGGGTTCCAAATAGAAAATTTGGTCCCTAATGTTCAGAAGATCCAAATAACTCCAAATATACCCTAGAACAATTCAATGCAACATCTTGACACCCTTGATAACCTTCATGAGTCAGAGATCTATCAACCATCATATCTTATACAAAATCTGGCCTAAATGGTTATTAGCCCTTACCAGCAACAAATCAGGTCTTAACTCTTCATGAATTCCTCAAATCCTAAAAGAATTTACATTTACAAATACCCTTTTTGATGATACAAAACATATAAAAAATTAAAGGTTGGTTGTTTTGAAACACTCAATCCAAAAATGGACTGTTATGCTTCAGCCAATAAACTTTTTAGAGCAGCAAACTCAATGTTTTAGGCGTAACTTATTGTAGAAAACACAAACACAAAATGTAATCACATTTTTGGATACCCTTTTTGGTCTTACAAAACATATACAAAAATGTCCATATGTTGTTTTGCAACACTTGCCCCAAATAATGACTAGTAAGACTGATTTGTGGTTAATTTAGGCGTTCCAAAATAGTGATCATAGGTTCCTCTTGACATTCCTTATTAGACTTGGTTCCAAAACACTTACTGAGGGTTGAATCCACTTTTTTCCAACATAATCAACATGTTTAAGGCGCTCACAAAATTTATTTAGACCCAAGACACTTTAAACTTCTATTTTAGGCTTATAACTCTCATGTTTTCCCTGTGACAGTGCAGTGATGATAAACTGATTCCATCTTCACTAACTTACAAAATCCAAACATGGAGAGGGGTTCTAAGACCTTCTAAAAACACCTTCCATCATTCTTCCTTATGGAAAGTGATGATTCAACATTCAAAACAAAAGAACTCACTATCCACTGAAACTACAGTCTGAGACAAATAGAAATCAGACCTAGGGCCTCTTAGATTCATTAGCAAAACTTGCTTAAAAGATCTACAGCTTTAGAATAGTAAATAATATATTAAAATGAACCATTACACAAAGTTTTAAGCTTTTCTACCGAATACATTTGGAGATACACAAATAAATTCCTCACTGGTTACCCTCATTAAGGGTTTGTACTGTCTACAAAAAAAATATTATAACTTGCACAATACTTCCTGAAATGAAGAAATATGGGTTCAAATGAAAATAGATTTAATGTTATAATGCCTCTAAACACGTGCAGGATGAAATGTTACCAAATATGATCAAGAATCTAGCTGTTACAGTCACGGGTGTATGGAAAATACATGAAAATGACTGATTTTATTAACTTCTTCCCCAAACCTTCGTACAAATTCCTTCACGCTCCTTCCACCACACCCAAATGATTCATAAAAGGCATATTTAACCTCCCCTATGCCTTCCAACCGATCACAACTAATTCTAACTGCCTATTCCCACTAATTTGCATTTTGACAACATTTTTTTTTTGCATTGGCAACTTTTTTGTCAACGTGACAATTTTTTGCAATATTTGGAATATGAACACAAAACTTGATGTATGACCCTAATATATGCTAGAATGGACAATATGAGTCCAATTACATAATTTCTACTTATTTTGGACATTTTTTCAAGCTTTGACATGTTTGACCTTATCAGGGCCTCATAGGTCACTATGAACTTAATGGCTTTAGTGGCCTTACAAAATGATTTGAATGGATTCAAAATGGTCTTTAGGACCTTACATAACCTTGAAAAAACATTAAAACAAAAACAAATACCAAATTCTTCATGAGATATCCCAATGAATAGGTGCTCTTGCACCAAGGTGTTGCTTGTTTCTCATAAAGGAACTCTTTTGAAGATAGATTATCATGCAAATATGTGGGTAGCATTTGATTTATTAAGAAGTTGCATTAGGGAGGTGTTTGAAACAGTCTCAAAATAAAGCTAAAAAAAATTTGAAAGTCTCACAAAAAAATTGCATATATATTTCATTTTTTAATGAGGCATTATTTTTTAATTTGATTCTATAGAATCAATTGTCCATATAATGTTATTTGAATAATGTTTGTATTATAATCAACGTGCATTATCGGTAAAGCTTGACTCTTTAAATTTCCTTAATTAAGTTCTATAGACAAATTTGAAGGTAGAGATTTTCATCCATGGCAAATACAGTTATACTTGATTGAAAAGATCTTTTGGGTGTTGTCAAACCAAAGTCAGTCTCACGAATTGATGCAAACAAACTTAACAATTGGAACGTCAAAAATCAAAAAAGCATTGGGGATTATTGGCCTGATCTTGTCAAAAACATGCTTACATCATGTGGATTTTACAAAATCTGCAAAATAGATTTGGGAATCATTAAATAAGCTCTTTAGATCTGAAGCAGAAAGTGCCAAAAGGACATTGAAGTAGAGTTTTTAAGGATTGAATATGCTTATAGGTACAAATATGACAGATTATATAATTAATTTTCACTCTACTAAATCAATTAGTTGGTATTAATGAGGAAATAAAATATGATGATGCCAAAGCAATACTTTTGAATGGTTTGTTGAAGAATACGTTTGGTATGGTGTTTACATTAAGCAAGGTAAACATTAGTCTTCATGGAGTAATCTCTACTCGACTATAACGAGAAACTATGAATCTAAGAAGTCTTATATGTACATAACAAATCAAGAAAATGAAAGTTTGAATTTGAGCATTTTCTTTCAAAGTAAAAAAAATGCTTCTATTTTATTGAAGTGGGGCATGCAATTTTGAATTGTTAGAAGAGAGCACAAAATTAACTAGATGGCAAACTAGATCAACATGCTTCCTTGGCTGAAGAAACATATTGGGAAGACCATGCCAATGATGAAGAGATATCTTCTCCTATTGGTGAAGAATATGTGTTTTAAATAAATTAAATTTTGGAAGCAAGAGGCAATTGAGGGAGGAGGACACCCAGTGTCCTCTCGTTAGTCATCAATGACGGGGTCGCTTATCCGCTTTGGTGGCATTTTTTTTCTATTGCAATGTGTCATTTTATTTTCTATTTTTTTCATTATTGGAGAATTCACATCATGGGGGGATTATAACACCAATATTACATCTCTAGTGGCAATAATAATTTCCTATGTTGTTGGAGATCAAGTAAGACGATCAACAAGGCTATTTTAATTCGCATGTGTTGTTTCCTTATGTAATATCCTATCGTAAAATAGTATAATAAACAAATGCACTGGTGTAAAGCAATCCATAATATCCAACATGCAAATGAAAATACTATGTAGAAACTTAACAAGTAATATATTCACACAATGTAGACTCAACACACAAGATTGTTCCTGTGGAAATCATTGTAAAAGGGAGAAAACCACGTGTGAGATGATACCCACAAATTTCACTAGTGCACGAAAGAAATATACCCTATTATGAGCAATTACAAACACCCTATTAAGGGCATACATGGTTAAGAGTATCTTAAGTCTGATTAAGAGCTAATACAAGTCTTGTTAAGTAATACCCTGTGAAAGGATTTCAAACTCCTTTTGAGAGTTACCTTTTTAGAGGATCTACACTTTAGATCCTGTTAATGATCCTACTCACCCTATTAGGAGTGGCCTTGTTAAAGGATTTAAGCTGCAAACCTCTTAGGGATTTCCTTGAGAAATACCCAAGAATAACTGATTTGAAAATGACACTTCTTGTCTGACAAATACACTTCAATTCCGCTCACGTCGCCTCCTCTAATATCAAACAGCCTCACACAATCACAATCTCTTATCACATTGTCTAAACATCTCTCCATCAGCCCTAAATCTCAATTCCATCCTTCTTTTATAACAAGTTTATCAAAGTCAGCCTTTGCTCTAAAACGCTTTACCCACCGACATAAAAATTAAACCCGATCATGCCAAAATGCATTGGTCAACTCAATAAATTCAACACAACATTAACCAAGGCGTAAACAAACATTAAATAGATCGGTTAGATGATCAAATCAAACTTGTTATGTCTATCTCCTTTCTTTCTGTCAGTGCAACTTGAATCCTTAATAACTTCCTCAATCCTACAAACTAACTAACATGATCATAGATATATATGGATATGCCTTTGTAGATGATAAATGTATGATCACACACCTTAACTTGATCTCTAACTCCAAATCTAGTTGTATGTTCCTTGTATACTGTCTTTTTCCAGGTTGACTGAACACTTAGTCAATTCAACAATTGATCCTTCAACACCATCGATAAATATGATCTCATACCTCCAATAGATCATGTTGTAAACAATGACAATACCACAATACACACACATGATCAAAACTCGTATCATTACCATCAAATGCCAACATAAGAAACAAGCTTGTATCTCTCAATCTACTGCTGAAGCTGAGTATGTTGCTCCTGCTATAAACTATAATCAAGTTTTTTGGATGAAACAAATGTTGAAGGATATAAGCATAAACATTGATGAACCTATTATTATTTACTGTGATAAATCTAATGCTATAAATATTTCAAAGAATCATGTGTAGCATTCCAAGACAAAGCATATTTCTATTAAGTATCATGTCTTGAGGGATAAAGTCAGTGAAAAGGAAGTAAAACTGGAGTTTGTGTCTACTAAGGAACAAATTGTTGATATCTTTACAAAGCCTTTGCTGAAAGACACATTTGGGTATGTCTGAAAGAAGCTTGGGGTGATAGCCCCTCTTGATCAGAAATAATGATGCTAAGGATGACATCAATCTAGAAATATATCACAATAGGAATCAATGGATTCATGAGTTTGGGGACTACTCCTTAGGGGATCAGTCTTATGGATCTTATGGATTGGTATTGATATTTTCCTATTTTGCCTTTTGAGGTGGGTTTGGCTCTTTTTGACATATTTAGCCCTTTGCCATTGATTTCAAAGGGGGAGAGATTATGTGAAAAATAAGATGAAAACATAGATGATTGTGCTTGAAGAGATTGTTTTGAAGCTGGATATTTACACGGATCAGGTGGATATATTGAGGTTATACTTTTAGAGTGATCCGGTGGATATATAGATGTCTTTGTGCATTCATTGGTTTTTCACTTCATATGTTTCTATTAATGCCAAAGGGGAGATTATTGGAAGATTGTTGAACATGTCAAATTTTGGTGTATGTGTGTGCTGACATTAATATTTTGTCATTGATGTCTACATATCTATTGTTATTGCAGACAGTGTGTTCAGTATGACTAGTGAGGAAGCTTTATGTTGTTTAGGTGCTATGTTGAATATATTGGGTTGTGATCGTGAGGTATGGTTCAGATATGTTTGTAGATGGTCTACAAAGGTTCACAAAAGTTTGGGTGATAGTTCGAGGAAGAAATGATTGATCTATCAGTGACTGCATTTCAGTGTTCGTATTGTAACAAAAATTGAGTTATTGCTTCAGTGAGGATTGGTGTCAATGTTTCAAATGTTGCAAAGCTAGTGATGTATTTGGGATTTATTGTTGGTTCCTCAACTGGTGTTGGTCATGATTCAAAGTTCAACAATCTATCTTTATGATGAGACAAAGTTATGTATTCTGAGTTGTTGGTATTCAATGCAGAAATGAGTTTGGATTATGAGTTTGAGATATTTTTTATTATGGTAATTGCAGGATTTGAAGGGGTCCCGAAACCCTTTACAATAGAAAAGATAGATAAAAAAAATTACTTGTAGCTAGAAAACATCGACTGCCTCAAGAAGATGACAGAAACAAAAATGGCACAACCCAAGATATAATTATAACCCCATCCACAAAAAAAAAGCAAAAAAAAACACAAAGACCACCAGCCCATGGAATAAAAGTGTACGCCTCTCCTTCTGGTTCGTGATCCGTGGATTCCCAAGCTTTCCAAAGGCAAGGGTCAGTAGCAAAGGTTTCACAATTGATATAAACCAAATACACAATACTACCAAACGAATAACAATGAAACGTAATCAATAAAATGTACAAGCAAGAGAAAGGAAAACAAATGAATGCAAACCCCACGATGCTTGAAGCTTCTATTATCTCTCTCTACTCCTTTTGAAATGTTGTTCTTGATGCTCAGTATTGGCGGGGCAGCGTCTATGACTTGAGAAGTGTTGAGAATTTTCTAGTTGAAATGGGCGTGTGATCGCAAGATAGCTTGAATGCTAGAACCAAACTGACGGAGTAATGGCGCACGAGAGCTTGAAATCCTGGATCCTTCAAATGGTTATGAAGGGTTTATTATATAGGAATTGGTGATGATATGAATGGTTGAGATCAATC
>MU224832.1:414261-427748 GCA_018584345.1 Thuja plicata | reverse complement strand
TGAAAATTAGTGTTTTTAATGTAAAGTCGCAAGCCTGTCCATTTTAGGGTGTCTACATTTGCCCCTCTTTGATGTGATGTGACTTGTCACAGTGTGTCAAAGATTCTTTGATTTTGCCCCAGCTTGCTCCGGCATTAGTAGGTGTATTTATGCCCCCTCAACAAATTTGAGCGAAAAGTCGCTAAACGAGCTTTGATTTGTTGAAACTGCCATTTGTGGAACTGGGTAGCTGACGGATCTGAAAAATACTTTAATATGCCCCTGTAATTGACCTTCGAAGTTTCCGGGGACTGGGAAGAAATTTCGGAGCTTCTAGTGAAATTAGGGTTTTTCAGAACCCCTATAAGTAGTGAAGAGAGCTCTTCATTTGGCACATTGCGATCATGGAGCCCTCAGATCTTAGTGAGTTTGCTTTTTGATTTCTACCTCATTTCCTTCTATTTTTGAGCGATGGCTGGCCTTCCTAGCGTAGTGCACATTTCCGACCGAGTCTGTACCTACCACAAACCTGCTGGCTCTGAATGTCTGGTGAGTTTTCTCGTATTACATGTCATTTATTGCTTCATTTATTGCTTTTAAAATTTGCACTTTTTTGCAAATTTGACATGTGTGCCGCAATCGACTGCGGTTTTGCCGCAATTGCGGTTTTAATGCCACAATTGCTGGTTAAATACCACAATTGATAAGTGTGTCGTAGTTGGGTTTGTAAAATGCCGCATTTGAAATTTGTGTGTCGCACTTGTTGTTTCTATTTCACAATCGCATAAAAGTACCGCATATGACTTGGTTAATTACCGCAATTGATTTTTTTGCACTGTTTACCTATGTTCTATGTCTGTTATCTGCTTTTTCTAGCTTCTACTACTTTCCTCAATGACTGAAACTGATAATTTTCTATTTTTGACTGTATGTGCAGTTCACTAGGCATATTTTGCGCTGTCGGGAGTCCAGAGCGATGGTACTCGTGTATCGATTCCAGTTGACCGAGGATGAGAGGTGAGTTCTCCGTGATCTTGGATTGTACTGGTTGTGTTATATGCCCGAGATCATGACCAATAGGGGTCTGATCTCTGCTCTTGTAGAGCGATGGCACTCAGAGACCTGCACTTTCTGGCTACCTACTGGGGAGTGTACCATGACTTTGGAGGATGTGTATCGTATCCTCCAACTCCCTATCCAGGGCGAGCTTGTGGAGTATTCCACACACACTGGTGTTACTGCATTGACTGAGCTCTCTGGATTGCCCCGAGATCAGCTTGGACTAGCTGGCGATTATGACATTCCTTGGTCTAGATTTGGATTAGGCCTTGATAGACTGTCTACCCTACTGGGTAGTTTGATATGTGGACTCCTATGCCCCGATCGTCGACAGCGTGGTTTTTATGTCGGCTTTGGTGGTGTTTTACAGAGTATGGTACAGGACCATACCGTCTTTGCTTGGGGTCCATGCATGTTGGCCCACATGCATTTTCACATGTTGTATGTGGCTTACCTTGATGGTAAGTCGCTCGATTGTGGTGCTACTTTGTTACAGATATGGGCATGGGAGCATATAGCAGTCTGTCATCTTGTAGGTGCCCATGCTCTCCCAACAGATAGGCCATATGTGTTCATGTATGATGGTGCCATTGTCCAGACTCATATGGGTCATCTTTCTTATTGCCGACAACAGCTAGATATGATTTTGTATTTTATCTAGAGGTCGTATAGAGATTGTCCCGTCTAGGATGGAGAGGACATCCATCTCCCCTTTTGTCAACAGCGGAGATACTCGATTGGTCGCGTGACTAATCACGTACATATGATAGATTTTCATAACACCGACAGGGTGTTACGTCAGTTTGGAGAGCAGCATGATGTATCGGATTCATATGCATATTTTGCTCGGAGGTCGAGGGATGCTCATGTTTGGGGTGTTGTAGTGTCACTGGATGCTGCTCGCACTGAGTTCTTAGGGTTGCTTCCTGTTGCATGGACCTGGCACTCTGCCATTGTAGACCCAGGTTTGTCTTGTTTCTAATTGCTTATGTACTTCCTTTCTACTCTTGATTCTTGCTTATATCCTGTTATGGTACTTTATGTCTTTATCTGCTCTGGTATTGATAGTTGAATTTGTCTTTTACAGGCACTACACCATAGTATGATGCCCATTAGTTGTAGCATCGGCCGATCACTTTGACAGATGTTTCGCGTCTTGTTCCCAGGACTGTTATGAGGAGGGCCCATTGGGTATGGCATGGTAGGGGAGGTCGTGGCAGAGGGAGAGGTGGTGGAAGGGGAGGGAGGGATGCTGGTAGAGATGGCGGTAGGGGTAGGGGGAGGGATGGTGGGAGAGATGGAGGACGAGGGAGAGGAGATGATGGGGGTGATGATCCTGGTCCAGGGGGTGCTAGAGGTGGAGTTAGGNAGAGGTGGCCGGAGTGGGGGGCAGTCTAGAGTTGGGTTGGGCACCATTTTGGAGGAGGAGGAGGCCATAGAGGAGGAGGCACCTCATTTGGTGTGCAGAGTTCACAGGCGGACGACAGCAGTTTTGGCTCCCCGTCATGAGGATAGAGTTGATATTGAGGACATGGATGTGGAGATTGCAGACATAGATGTGGAGGCTCTGGATGAGAAGAGTGTCGAGATAGGTTCCTTTGGGGAGAGTGGCAGTAGTAGGAGCAGTACAAGGGAGAGCTCTGAGAGTGGCGATGACTCAGTGGTTTTGAGACGAAGAGGAGGTGAAGGGCTAGGGGACAGGGCAGAGGAGGGTGATATGGATGTTTCCATGGGTGGTATGGATGACAATCCCTCAGAGGTGGAGTGGCTCTCCCAGCAGGTTCAGGATTTGCAGGCCCGTGTGACAGCAATTAAGTCTAGAGAGTGACAGGCTTGGGCCAAGGTCCGCTCTTTCATCGATAGTGTACAGGATGTTTCCCACATGGATATTCTGGACAGGTACTATAGATCTGGGTGAGACACCCAGAGAGAGATTGACTACTGGAGACGCCATTATGAGGGCGCAGTTCCTGCAACACAGAAGGTGCCTAGTTACACAGCATCTCAGAGATCCAGCAGGGCTCAGCATTTGCAGAGTAGTGGTGTCAGAGCTCCTGGGTCCTCTCATAGGACAGATTCTGATATGCCTCCCCCTTGTGCACCTCTGGGCAAGGGTGGGGGTAGTTCTTGTTGACTTTACTCCCTGTACCATTTTTGTAGTGATTCATTGTATACTCTGAGTAGTCCCATTTTTGTATCCTGATACACTGATATATATTGATATACATGTTGATTTCCTTCTTTGTTCAAACTTGCGACCTTTCATTTGTACTCAGATATTTTGATTTACATTAGATGCAGCTATGTTTTGATATGATGTGCAATGGTTTACTTTGCTATATGTATGATTCTATATGATTTGGTGGTTTATATGATGAGATTATATGCAATTATGATTCTATTATGCATATTCGTATATGGATGTTTTTACTTTCCTATGATACTGACATGTCATGCATGATGGTGTAAATGAGATGCATGTTTATATGAGATTCTTATGGATGCATGTGTGGTTATGATTTTTCATGTATGCAACTAATATGTTTTGTACTTTTCTGGTGCACTTTAATGAATGAATGCAAACTATTATGCACAAAATATTTGAGTAATGCATTTGTTAGTTAGAAAGAAGTTAGTTTGGATAGATGTGCTATGAGATTGATCTAATAGAATTTGATGATAGAAAAGTTTTATTTTTGAATTTTTTGGATAGATATGATCTAATAGAGGGATGAATGTCCCAAGTCGCTGCCCCTGTTTTCCAATATTTGTCATCATTGCATCCTTCTTCTTTTTTTGTACTTTTTGATATTCCGGAAGAGTGTCGAATGATCCAGATCACATACCACCTGGATACCACCATGACCTCTTGATAGCAGAAGGAGTAGATAGATTGAATAGAAAGAGACCCCTAGTGCACCCAAATATTGACCATCTGGATTCAACTATGTTCCCTGTTTGAAAAGAAAGAGAGCCAAAAGCACCCAGATATTGACCATCTAGATACCGCTTGTCCTCTAAGTTAATCTAAAACAAAGAAACCAAGATAAAACTCCTATGTACCCAGAGTCCATCTGGATAACACTGTGAGCTCTTGATTTCTGAAAGGGAAAGCCAAACAAACAAGATAGAACTCCTATACCCCTAGAGTCCATCTGGATAGCATCGTGAGCTCTTGTTTGTAACATAAAGGGAAAGACCATAGAAACCAAGATAGAACTCCAAAGCAAATCAGAGTCCATCTAAATAGTGCTGCGAGCTCTTGATTCTATAAATAAGCAAAATAAAAGAGAAGGAATGTCCAATTCTTTCCTAGGGTTAAGCTCAGATCGTGGAACTGCGCGGCTACCAGATAAGTGACAGTGCCTACCACATTTATCCTAAATCATCATGGCCCTAAAATCAAAGTGAACATTCAACAGATAGCAATCAAAGAAAATAAGTCATGATCTATCATAGCTACTCTCCTCACATGGTGGATCCTGGAGTAGCGTAAGAACATAACACCGAAATATAGACTGACATCTGACCGACTTAACTGACCTAGTCAACATTTTTGTATGGTTCCTCGATGTAGTTGGGTTCTCTTGATTGGCTCAAACTCTTTGGATAGGCTTGATTGGTTGGATTGCTTTGATCGCATTGGCAGCGGATTGAGCTGTGTCAGATGGGCTGAATGTGTGTTCACAAAGCTCATGATTGTGAAAGTATTGATTGATAGATTTGATTGCTATGATTGTGTTGGCAGCTGATCAAACTGTGTCAGATATGCCCAATGCTTGTTTGCAAAGCTCATGATTGTGACAATATTTATTGCTCTGATCGTGTTGGCAGCTGATCAAGCTATGTCAGATGTGCCCAATGCTTGTTTGCAAAGCTCATGATTGTGACAATTTGATAGTTTGGCTTGGTCGCCTGTTGCTTGCTGATTGAATGGATAGATTGATAAAGTTGTGTCAGATGAGCCCAATGCTGATATACAAAGCTCATGAATGTGACATTTGATTGACTGGGCGTGCTTGCCCCTTGCTCTCTTGATAACCAAGTTGGTTTTATTACTTTGGGATTTTTGCAATTTTTTTATTGTTTTTGATGAAGATTGATTTTCTCTTGATTTTTGATCTTTTTAGGATTTTTTTTATTTTTTTTGATGAATTTTCCGATTTTAAAGATTTTTTCAGAACTTTTAGAATCGCCCCCTAGTCTGGTGGACCAGTATTAACCATGGGTAAGTGCTTGGTTCTCAGAGGGGATCGTGCTTTTGGATATTGCTTGGAATGTTCAGTCTTGCATTTTGAAGCGTGCTCAAGATTTTGGAGCTCATTGATGGTGAAGCTGGAATCGAACACTTGGCACTTGTTTGTCAGGTTTTTACCAAGGTACCTACTCAATAGCGCCTGATTGCTAGGTTTTCACTGAGAGAGAGATTTTGTTTTCTCTTTACTTTTTTTTCTTTTTTGTTTTTTTTTATTGTCGCCAAGGTGCTTGATTGCCAGGTTTTCGCCAAGGCAACTTTTTTTTTTTTTAGTATTTTCAGATATGTAGATAAATGCCTTAACCATAGAGACTTTTAAGGGTAGAACCTCTTCAGGTGCATTTTGTTGATGTAGCTGGGGAGCCGATCTCCTTCTGGTGTTGCTAGTATGAATGCCCCACTCTGAGTAGAGTTGACAACAACAAATGGTCCTAGCCAGTTAGGCTCAAACTTACCAAGTTTGAATCGCTTTGCTTGATTCTTCTAATTTTCCATGAGGAAAAGGTCTCCTACCTCAAATGTTAGTGGCTTCACCTTCTTATGATAGTTCCTTCTAAGGCGATTTTGATAGCCTTGTAAGTGGTCGAAGGCATGCTGCCTTCTTTCATCTAGTAACTCTAGTTCGCTGAGCCTTGCTACCCTATAGTATTCATCTAAAACCAGGTTCTTTAATGATATCCTCAGGGATGGGATTTCTACTTCAAGGGGTAATACCGCCTCTGATCCATAGACTAGGGAGAAAGGAGTGGCTCTTGTAGGTGTTCTCACACTAGTTCTGTATGCCCCTAATGTGGGACTAAGCTGTAAATGCCAGTCTCTCCATGATTCATTCACTGTTTTCTTTAGGATTTTTAGGATCATTTTATTTGTAGCTTCGGCTTGGCCATTCCCTTGAGGGTAGTAAAATGAGGAGAACCCTTGTTTGATGTGGAACTGTTCACATAGGTCTTCAACATCCTTATTCTGGAAAGGTGTACCATGATCTGTCAGGATTGTTTGGGGGATCCCGTATCGACAGATGATGTGGTTAAGTATGAACATCACTATTTGTTTTCCAATGATGTAAGTGAGGGGAATTGCTTCCACCCACTTTGTGAAGTATTTCATTGCTGATATGATGTACTTGTGTCTGTTTGCTGAAGAAAGTGTGATTTTGCCTACTAGGTCAAATCCCCGCATTGAAAATGGTAACAGTGATGTAATGGGATTTAGTTCGTGGGCTGGTGCATGGATGAGGTCTCCATGAACTTGACATTGCCTACACCTTTGAACATGCATGTGTGCATCTGTCTCTGTTGTGGGCTAATAGTATCCCATGCAGATTATTTTCTTAGCTAAGTTGTTGCCACCTCCGTGGGTTCCACATATTCCTTCATGTACCTCGTACAAATCTTTCTGGCATTCCATGGAAGTGAGACATCATAGTAATGTTCCATCTAGACTTCTTCTGTATAGAGTATTTGAGAGGATGGTATACCTAGAGGCTTGGCGGATGAGGGATTTTCGCTAGTTCCTAGACAAGTTTGGGGGTAAGACATTGTTTTGGAGATAGCTATAGACATCTTGGTACCATGGGGATTCAGGACCAACAAGGACACATGCTAATTCTATGATAGATGCCTGATGTGATGGCACCAAGAGTTACTCCACTAGAAACTAGAATTTGGTATCATTACCTGGCATATCAATCAGTGATGCTATGGTAGCCATCGCATCTGCCGCTTTGTTTTGTGCTCTTGGGACTTGCTCGAAGAGGATATAATGAAACTTGGTGCATAGTCATTCCATCTATGCTTTGTACGGTATGAGCTTCTCATCTTTGGTCATATAATCATTGTTAACTTGACTAATGACCAACTGCAAATCACCAAAGACCCTAAGGTTCTTGATTCTCCATTGAATTGCTATCTTTAGGCCGATGACCAATGCTTCATATTCTGCTATGTTGTTGGTGCATTGGAAGTTAAGTCTGAAATACTTTGGAATTGTATCATGATCTGGAGTGATAAGAACTATCCCTGCCCCCGCACCATGGTTTCTACACGATCCATCAAAATAAAGTTGCCATACCTCAATCGCCAGTTGTAGTGTCATGATGGATTCGTCAGGAAAGTCAGAGATAATAGGCTGGTGGTCTTGAATTGGTGCCTCTGCTAGTTGATATGTGATCACTTGTCCTTTGATGGCCTTTCTATCTACGTACTCAATGTCGAACTCGCTTAAGATCATTACCCACTTTGCCAGTCTTCCCGTGAGCGCTGCTTTGCTTAATAGGTACTTGAGAGGACCAATATGTGTGACTAATTTTGTTTGGTGACTCAACATGTAGTGTCTGAGCTTATGGGAAGTGAAAACAACTGCCAAGCATGACTTCTCAATGGGTGTATAGTTTAGCCCATATCCAACCAAAGTCCTGCTTAGATAGTAAACGACCCTCTCTTTTCCTGCGTCATCATGTTGTGCCAAGAGTACACCTAACGTTGATTATGTTGCTGAGATATATGGAAGAAATGGTCTACCTTGTACTAGTGGTACCAATATAGGAGACTTAAGAAGGTAGTCTTTGAATATCTGAAATGCCTGTTCACATTGCTCTGTCCATATGAACTTGATGTCTTTATGCAATAGATGTTGGAGTGGGTGGCACTTGTCTTCCAATTGAGCTATGAAGCGTCTGATTGATTGGAGCCTTCCTTGTAAGCCTCTTAGTTGTCTTAGGTTCGCTGGTGGAGGCATGTCCAATATTTCTTTGACCTTTGCTGGATCCACTTCGATTCCTCTGTGTGATACTATGAACCCCAATAATTTTCCTGCTGTGACACCGAATGCACACTTTTTTGGATTTAGTCAGACTTTGAATTCCTGCATTCTTTCAAATATGGGTCCCAAAACCTGTAGATGATCCTTTCGAAGTATTGATTTGGCTAATATGTCATCCACATAGTCTTCCATTGTCTTGTGGATGAGATCATGAAATATAGTCGTCATAGCCCTTTGATATGTCACTCCAGCATTCTTTAGACCAAATGGCATGACATTCCAACAATATGTTTCACGAGGACATGTGAAATTTGTTTTGTGTTGGTCCTCTGGCATGATCCTTATTTGATTGTAACCTAAAAAGCCATCCATGAGTGATAGCATTTGATGTCCAGCAGTTAGGTCTACTATCATATCATTGTTTGGTAAAGGAAAGTCATTCTTGGGACATGCTATGTTGAGATCCCAAAAATCTGTGCAAATCTGTATTTGACCACTATGCTTTGTAATTGGTACCAGATTAGATATCTAGTTCGCATATGGTATAGGTCTGATGAATTTAGCATCCAGGAGCTTTTTTAGTTCTGCCTTGACTAGCAATGCAACGTGAGGGTGCATCTTTCTTAGCTTCTATTTGACAGGTTTAGCGTTGGGCAGTAATGGGAGATGATGTAGCACTAGTTATGGATCCAATCCTGGCATATCCGAGTAGGACCATGCGAAATTGATCATTCTTTCCTTGAAGAAACTGATGAACTATTCTCTCTCCTCATGGGTGAGTGATTTCGCCAAGTAAATGTTCCTTGGGTTCTTGTCATCCTCCAAGTTGATTTCCTCTATTTCTTCTGCTAATAATGCTAATTTCTCCTCTGTTAAGGGGATGAGTTCTTTCTTTCCATATTCTAGCACCTCAGTGAGGTTTTCGCTATAAGATACGTCTTCTTTTAGCTTTTTATTCTTTTGTTCTTTTTTCTTTTGTGGACTGGAAAGAGGAGCTTCCTCCCCGAAATATGCTGCTCTGTCTAGGTTAATGGAGAATCCTGCCTTGTGATCTCCTGATGGAATGCCTTCCCTGAGTCCCATGAAATGAGCTATCGCCTCATCATTCTCAAAGACATCAAGATCAGGTGGCCCTTGTTGATCCCACTCTATAAGCTCAGGGTGTACAAGACAGACACTTTCACTACTGTTTGGCTTTGGTTGACTGAATGGGATTGCTGATATGGTGCCTACAAAATTGGATTGTGATGTGGATGCACCACTTGAGGTTTGATAAATGACATGTTTGTCTATACAGGGTTGTTCGGTGATGGTCAGTTGGTCAAACAGGTCTGCTAGATTTATGATAATGTCGGCCTGAGGGAAAAAATATGGGATTGATGGTTCAGATTCATGGAGGGATCTCCACTCATACTCATGGTAGTCAGTCTCAATGGAATGTTCGTCTGATGTCTCACTTCCTTGGTTATTGTTGATTGCTATGTGAAGGTTTATTTGGGATTGTGTGGTTCCCTCTTCGATGGGCAACAACTGCGCTAATATGTTGCTTATTAGGACATGCTCTGTGTTGTGCCCCCAGTGCATCTCTGCTATTTGCTCATGATTGGCTTGAATGTCTTGGATCACAGGACTAGTGCTTTGTTGTCCATATCCCAAACCTCTTGTGTTTCTCTGGGTTGGTGGGAGAGGCAAATCATATATGCCTTTTTGTCTTGCCCCCAGCCCAGTTGTACCATCGTACCCAAATCTTTGTATTATTGTGTAACCATTACCATAGTTTGACAAAGGTAATGGAGGCCAGATTGTCTCAGGGGAATCTTGGTATAACCAGGTATTGATGTCTTGTTCAAAAGGATTTTCTTCCGCTATGTCTCCTCACCAGACAAAGGTTGTGGGTGGACATCTGAATAGAATAGGTTGCGGAGTTTCTGTTACAATAACAGGTTGTGGCATGCCATGACTTCTTGGGCTTTGAGGCATGTGTGTGATGGTAAAAGCCTCTTCATATCTGTATTCACCACAACCCTTATCTGTGGTGGATATCTTGCCTGCTTTCTGTGTGATATCTTTAAGATTTGAATCTAAAGAGGATGAGATGCTTACATCTTGTTTAATTACTATCTTTCCTGCTGCTCATGTGACATCCTTGGGATTCAAATCTCAAGAGGATGGGATGCTTGCATCTTGGTTCGATGGTACCTAGTTATCAGTGTTGATTTGGACCGCATTACAATATTGGAAGGGATTGGGATCTCCCTCTATGATGATCTCCTCTCCCTGGTGTAGGAACTTGATGCATTGTTGGTATGTCAAAGGTACAACTTATATTTCATGTATCCAAGGTCTCCCTACTAACATGTTGTATCCCAACTCAAGGTCTAAGATTTGGAAGGGCGTGTTTTTTACCACAGGACCAATGCAAACAAGTAGAATGATAATACCCTTAGAGGACCTTTCCTCTTCATCATAGGCTCTGATATTTATCCTCCTTGTGACATTAATGCTTGATTCTAAATAGCCTAGTTGCTTGATTAACTTTAGAGTACAAATGTTTAACCCAGCTCCACCATCAACAAGGACCCTACAGACAATGCTTTTGTGGATCTGGACAAGTAAGTGTAGAGGATCATTATGAGGGGTTTATTGCTTGATTAACTTTAGAGTACAAATGTTTAACCCAGCTCCACCATCAACAAGGACCCTACAGACAATGCTTTTGTGGATCTGGACAAGTAAGTGTAGAGGATCATTATGAGGGGTTTATGCGATGGTACATCATGGTCTATGAATGTGGCATGTTTTTTAGCTGCTATATGGTTGAACATTGTTTGGAAGCTCTCGGGTGTTATGTCCCTTGGGACAGTTGCATTCTGAAGTGCTTCTAGTCAAGTGCCATTTTATGCTGTGGAGATATGTGCAATAGGTCAAACATGGAGATCTGGGCAGGTGTGCGCTTTAGTTGGTCCACTATGCTTGTTTGTGGATCCGAGTTTGCTAAAGGATTGGCTGATGTAGTAGCTAAGGATGGTACTCCTTGCAAGATGACTCTAGCACGACACGTTGTTATAGCACAATTGTTACCTTGGTCTCTGATAGTGATTGTAGCCAAATGGCTATTTGAAGGATTGAGGCAATTGATGACATTATCACTATTGGCATATGTATAGTTAACTTGTTTTGTTTGTCCACCAGACCCAGAGGATTTTCCCTTGTGATCATGAAAGGTATCATTGAAAATGGTGTGATCAGTTGTGCCTTTGGTTTGAGTATTTGTCACATCGATGATCCCTGTGTCAATCAGATCTTGGATAGCGTGTTTCAATCGGTAGTAGTTGGCCATTTTGTGCCCTTTCACCCGATGAAACTCGCAGAAATCTTTGTCATTATACCACCTTGGTTTGTTTTCATCTTGTTCAAATTCCCTGATTTCTGGGAGAGTGATAGTGTTTGATTGTATCAACTTGCGTAAAGCTGATTCTATCGGTTCTCCTAATGGTGTGAAATCTCGTTGCTGGAATTGAAACTGTGGTTTGCGTTGATTTTTTTGTTGACTATTTGACACAGTGACCGCTTGTACAGGGGGGGTTGGTTTAGGGAGTATGCTTGTTGAATGGGCCCTGTGGGTTTTTGGTTTGCCACAGGTGCGCCTTGCAGTGACACCTTGGGTTGTGCATAGTTGACTGTCTTCACATCAATGACACCATCGGTAGTGACATTTTTGTTTTTTTTCCACCACTTAGCTTTTTTTGTTGCATTCTTATTTGTATTTGTTTGTGTGGGATCAACAAGGATTCCTCATTTGACTAAGTTCTGCTCACAACAAACTCTTCTTTTGATGAGTTGTGTGAAGTTCAAAGCTAACTGTAACTCTGTTGTGAATGACATGTCTGGGATTAGATTGTCAACAAACATGACTATTAAGTCTTGTTTAGGCACATCATATGTTATATGATTTTCCGTATTCCTCCATCTCTGTAAGAATTTCACAAAAGACTCTCCATCTTTTTGTTTGATATCGCAAAGGTCCTTGATGCTAACCTTGCGCTCGATGTTATGATGGAAGTGAGCTATGAACTTTTTAGCCAATTCTCCCCAAGACTGAATGCCATGAGGTAGATGTGAGAACCATTCCATTGTTGGTCCAGCCAAACTTTGTGGGAATAGTCACATAAGATATGTCTCATCATGAGCGACTTCGACGCAACTAGCAAAAAACTCTCAGATATGCTCAATAGGGTTGGTACTGTCCCTATACTTGTCAAATTTTGATACCGAGAAGTGATTTGGGAATGGAGACATGTGAAGAGAATGGTCAAAGGGATATGGGTATAAATCCTCTGCAGTATAGGATTTAGTCTGCCCCTAAATTTGCATATCCATCATTTGGGTTTGAAGGGTTTGCATTTGTTGCATTAGCATGTCTATTTGATATTGAGGCTGGTGCGTGTGGACATTCCTTTGTGCCATGGTGGGTATGAGGTTGCGCCTCTGTGTCCCTTGAGTAGGAACATAGGATTTCATCCTAGGGACTTGATATTGATTCCCCACCGAGTGTTTTGTAACTGGAGGGACATGAGTAGTCCATGGTGGATTTTGATGTGTTTGTTGCTGTGACTGAAACTGGGGTTGATAAAGCTGGGGTAGGTATTGTTGCTGCTAAGGTTGGGTTTGAAACTGGGGTTGTTGCTGAGGTTGGTTTTGAGGCAACTGAAGCTGGGGTTGTTGTTGCGGGGGTTGAAACTGAGGCAACTGAAGCTGGGGTTGTTGTTGTGGGGATTGGATTTGAGGCAACTGAAGCTGGGGTTTCTATTGTGGAGGTTGGATTGGTGTCAAAATGGGCAAAGATGTAGCTTTGGGCGGGCCTTGATTGTAAGTCGTTCCGGCAGAGATGGATCCTTGTAGGCATGATGTGTTGATCCCAAGACTAGTGTGAATTGATTGCAACAATGGCATAGTTTCAGGATAGTTGGTGTTTGGTGGGATGGAAGGCATAGCATGAGAGCTTGATTTTCCTGGCCATGAGACCAAAGGTAGAGGCATACTAGTGACCATAGGTGCACTTTGTTGCGAGCCTGTCATGCTTTGAGTAGAAGATGTGCTAGCCTAGGTTGGGTCATTGGTTTGATTGGATATAGTCTGTGTCGATGCAGGTAAAACCAATGGTGGAAAGATCTATGACACAATAGGTAGTATCTGAGGAGTGTGAGTAGTGTTTTGACCTGCGAGAGGGTTTTTAGGCCATATAGTCGATACACTGAATTCAGTGGGGAGTTTGACTCCCTTCTTTATTAGCATGGCCAAGTAACGTTCAGGGTTCCTCTCTACAATAGCGTCAACTACTTTCATGGAGTAAGCATCTTGTTCCACATCTTCAAGTTCTTCTTCTGTGATATCTTGGAAAAAAGCTGCCCCACGGGGTTGTTCAATGAATAGA
>MU224832.1:343814-411281 GCA_018584345.1 Thuja plicata | reverse complement strand
GATGGGTGGAGTAACCCATGTGATCTGATTGGAGTTATCTCTTTGAAGATAAATGAATATTTAATTCATTTATTTAATAATTATTTTCAACATGTGAGATAATTGAATTCTTTTTGATTAAAAATTGTTTTATTTGATGAAAATTAAATTAATTTAATTGTAATTAATTTAATTGGAAGAATTTAATTAGTAAGTTTAAATATTTGAATTTAAACTATAGGAAATTGAGTTCAATTAATTAATTAAAGCTATTTAATTAATTTTGGGAATTTGATTAAATGATTTGGGGAATGAATTTAGAAGAAAATAGATGATTAATTAATGATTAAAAAACCATTAATTAATAGATGAAAATTAGTGTTTTTAATGTAAAGTCGCAAGCCTGTCCATTTTAGGGTGTCTACAAAAAGAAAACCTCCCAGCAATGCAAATCAACCTATCATGTTGAGGTACTCCTTATAGTCCACCAGTAGGTCCTGAATATTTTGAATCGAATCCTTCAGGCCAGTAAAGTCTTTTGGCTGAGTTGTCATTTTATTTTTGGTATTGGATCTGGTTCTTGTACCTAGACCTGCAATCTGCTCTTCCTATTTAGCACCTTCATCATTGATATTTATAGCATTTTAATCAGTGTTTTTCCCTACTAGCAGCGTATGTAGAGAATTAAGGTTAGAAACTGTAGCTTTCATGCCAACAACGTTAAGAGATACGATCTTCCTAAACATTTGATCATTGTTCTTTGCTTTCTCTCGGATGGGGTGATCTTTTCCTCAATAATACTAGTAATTTTATCTTCTAGCAATCCAAAATTCTTAGCTACCTTAGTAAAAACATCCTTACAAGTATTGTACATGGCGGCATCATTCCTTATTTTGTCAACAATTTCTTTCAATGCATCGTTCCTAGCATCAAGGGCTCTATATTTGATTTGCAGGTCCTGGGTTTTATGGAAATCCCACTTATCAAGATTGAAAGAAAAAATTGCTTTGCTTTTGGTAGCACTCAAAACACTCATATTAGTGACCCATTTAGTATTGAAGTCCTTCTTTGTGATAGTATCATCAACATTGTTCTGGTCCTACTTACCCTTACCCTTCTCAGTGTTGTCTTCCGTTGAAGGATTCTCATGGGGGTTAGGGTGGTCATCATCCTCTTGGTTGACAATAGAAGAGTTCACATTGGTAGTACCCTTATCCTCCTCAACATATATCTTTGTATCCATAACATTAGTTTCCCCGTTGAGAACATCATTTCCTTTGTCCATTTCCGTATCCAGGTCCTCATTATCTACTTTCTTTTCATTGTTATTACCAGACTCCATCTGGGTGTTATTCTCCTCCATGTAATTCTGAATAAGAGCATTGATCGGACTAGTGACTTCATCTGAGATCTCCTGCTAGGATTCATTCATAGTATCACCTGCAATATCTTCATCTCCATTCTACACATCATCATTTTCATTGGTGAGGTTAATGTACTTCTTGAGCTTGTCCTTGTCATTCTTCTCACCTTTATCCAGGGCTTCATTGTCAGACGAGTCTTCATCATCTCCTAAAATCATTTCCTCCACTTCATCAAAGATCGATAGGGTAGCCTCTATTTTTTCTACTTTAATTTTTATGGTTTTCTTACCAGGAGAAGGACTCACCTTCTTACCAGTACTAGTATCCATGACCTTTCTCTTATGAGTGTCCACTTTCTTTGGCAGAAAATCTAGGACCCGGTCTCTTGCATACTCTATAATAAGCAAAATCAATCCCTCGTGAAGCACAGGAGAGCTGGAATTGACTCTGTTATCCATACTGCTCTGGTTGAGGGAGCTCAACAAAAAGTAGGGAAAGGAAACCCTAGTTTTGTAGCCAAAATGATTTACAAGAATGAAATGGTAATTTTAAACTCTATAAAATTTGTCATCTAATGTAAAATATTCCATTATGACCCTTAAGACTTGAGCCCAAATGAGCTTGATATTACTTCTATTAACATAATCGACTTTCCCTTTAACTAAAACAGCCTTCTCTTCAACTCTTTTAGGGAAATCCTCGTAGGCCTTATTTCCAACTTTCTTGTCTTTGAAGAAGTTAATGCCCTCTAACAGAAGGCCCGTGATCTCAGCAAGAAGATTCAGCATGAGAGGGAAAGACTTACCCGCAAAATGCACCACACCATTCTCCCAGCCAGAGGCAAAATCCCTCGTAATGTATTTATTGTAGCGATGCAATCGCTTGAGGTACTTGTCAACTCTTCCTTTCTTGAGCTTCTTCCAGACCTCCTTTTCCTGAATCCATTTGCACTCAAAGCGCTCCTCTCTCTTGAGATCAACTCACATTGTGTCTTCTTCCTTTTCGCTGCTATTAGTCAGAGTTCCTAAGTTTTCCTTCTTCCCAAGCTTGTTAAACTCCAATTTTTCCAAAATAATCACACACAGATCACTATAAATGTTATTCAGCTCCAAGGCCATCTTGAGAACCCACAAAGTGTGCGTGATATGACATGAAATAATTATAATCCACTTCACTTTCCTTTGCATATCATAAGTACACAAAATATGTTCCATATCATTCAATGTCATCATTATTTCAAATGGTTCCCTCCTTTTGGTTGATCTTGTCATAGTAAATAAGCTTATTAATATTACTCACTCTCACCCACTTGTTGATGACGTCAGACTTAACCCCCAGGTTAGCAAGCCCATCCACAACCTTGTTAGATTCATGATAGTCATGGGTAATATGGAACCTTTCAAATCTCAGAGCAATGTTTCTAATTTTGTTAATAGTATGATCAACTAACCACGAAGGTTTACTCAGACCTTTAATGTTATTAATGATGTTTAGGGAATCTCCCTCCAGCCATAAATTTTTTTACTCCAGCTCATTGACCAACATGATGGTATTCAGAGCCGCCATAACTTCAGCTTTGTGGTTTGATTGAATACCCAAAGGAAAGGCCACAACACCAATACAATTACCTCTCCAATCTCTGATAATGCCTCCACCTCCAGCCATTCCTAGATTTCCCTTAGCAGCCCCATCAAAGTTAGCTTTGAAGCATCCATGGGGAGGGGAGGACCACAGGGCTTCTTCTCTAGGATGAGGGAATCTAGAAGTGATGGAGCTAAACTTCTAGTTTATGATGCTCTCAAGAACCTCCTTAGAAGAATTCAAATCTGGATTGTTATTAACCATAATGTTAAAGTTCTCCTCCAACCCTCTACAAATGTGACTACCAACCACTTTATCTTTAGAGTTTTTTTTCTCGAAATACTCTATTATTTATTTCCTTCCAGATATGCTAGCAAAAGTGAGGGAGAAGGAGATTCCAGAATACCTTTGCCATCTTGTCAAGGGAAGGACAATGCCATTGGGTGACAAAATTCCACCACAAGAGAGGAAAAAACTAGCAAAGGTTCAATTTTCTAAAAATAATCTCCCATACCAGACGGGTATAGGAACAAAGCATCATGATACGATCACAAGATTCAGCTTCCTCCATACATAGAAAGCATTTATTAGGTAAATTGAAACCCCTTTTATTGAGATTATCAAGGCTTAGAGGTTTATTCTTGGATAAAAGCCAAAAGAAAAGTTAATTTTAGGGGTGAGATATTTGTACCACACCTTCAAGAAAAGAGGTCTCTCCTCACCCAAGGTCATGAGGTCACAAGCAGAAGCCACCATGTAGATCTCATCATGTTTGGGCACCCATATTAATTTATCCTTATTGTTATCATTAAAAAACCAAGAATGCAGATCAAGTTGAAGGGGAAGAAGCAAATTGTCAATTTCACCTAGGTTTGTCCATCTATCTCCTCTCCAATAATCCTTGACTTTCTCTCCAATAGTTTCTTTACAAATTTAGATTGCTTGATTCCAGTCTTAGTTTTTAGAAAGAGGGTCCTTATGTATCCATCTATCTTCCCATAAATCAATTTTCCTTCCATCTCATTCCTTTGATCACCAAGTCTTTGGCAGAACAAATGTTATTCCATATATAAGAGCCTTGCATATTATCTTCAGAATTGAGGAAATCATCTAGTGATTGGTTGTTGAAGAGATATTTGTTACTGATTATCAAATTCCATTCTTTCCAAATCCCATATATTTTCCAAATTTTCTTAGCAAGAAGGGTTTTATTAAGATTATTGATGGTTCTCAGGCCAAGCCCCCCAAGTTTTTTAGGTTTGCAGACCCAATCCCAAGCAACCATGCTTAACCTTTTCTTTATTCCACCCCTGACCACAAGAATCTTTTCTAATTTTTTTCTATCATCATAGAAAATTTATGGGGGATTTTAAAGAGGCTCAAATCATAGACTGGGAGGTTTTGCAGAGTTGATTTCAAAAGTTGAACTTTCCCAGCATGACTCAAGAGGGTCCCCTTCCAGCCAGTCAACTTTCTATTGAACCTATCAATGATAGAACTCCAAAAGCTATCAGGAGGTTTAGAGCACAGTGAAAAACCCAGGTAAGATGAAGGCAAAGTCCCTATATTGCATCCCATGAGTTTAGAGACCTTTTTTTTGTCTTTCCTCAGGGGTGTTGATAAAGAAAATAGATCTCTTGTTCCAATTGATAAGTTGTCCTGAAGCAAAGGTGTACGTAGTTAAATCAATCTTCATGTTTCTGGCTTCTTTAATAGTAGCAGCCCCCATGGTGAGGGTGTCATCAACAAATTTCTCATGGGAGCAAATAGATCTTGCCAATGAAGGTTGGAAACCTTAGATTAATCTATCTCCCATAAACTTACTAATGTATCTTCCAAGACATTCAACTAAAATTTCAAAGAGGATATGGGATATGGGATAAACTTTCCTTGGGGCCCTAGAGGGTTTGAAGAAGTTGGAAGAGCCACCATTGAAAATCACCAAGGAGGAGACAGTAGTGACCAACTGCATAATGAGTTTTATGACTCCCTTATCAAAGCCAAAAGCTTGAAGAACTTTCTGCAAATAATTCCAATCCACCCTATCATAAGCTTTCGAGAGGTCCAACTTCATGAGGAAACCTTGTTTCTTAACAGCTTCCAAAGAATGAATATTTTCATGAACAACCATGATAGAGTCTAGGATTTTCCTTCCAGGGACAAATCCATTTTGTTGGGGAGAGATAATCCAAGGGAGGATCGACGTAATTCTTGAAGTTAACACTTTAGAGATGACCTTATGCAAGGAGTTGCATAAACTTGTTGTTCTAAATGCATCAACATAATTAGCTCCAGACAACATGGGAATCAACACCAGAAAAGTAGCATTAAGTTCCCTGAGAAGGATTTTGGTCCTAAAAAACTCTTTGATCACTGCACACACCTCTTTCCCCACAATCTCCCAATACTATTGAAAGACGACCATAGGAAAACCATATGGACTGGGATACTTCTCCCCCTCAAAGGAAAATACAACAACCTTTATTTCCTTCTCAGAGGGGATGACTTGAAGTTTGATATTAGTTTCAACATCAATCAAGAAGGGTATATCCGATAAAATTTTATCCTGATCAGATGAGATCAAGTTTCCCTCTTTAGTAAGAATGGTAGAAAAGTAGTTGAGCATTTCTTTTCTAATGTCTTCCTCTTTCACCATCTTATGTCCATTGGATAAAAGACAAGAAATTACGTTAGCTGTCTCATGCTTCATGGTAGTCAAGTGGAAAAATCGGGTGTTTCTGTCCCCTGCCCTAAGCCAGATGGCTCTAGACCTCTATCTCCATAAAGTTTCCTCTTTCGATATTATATTGTGATAATCTGCCAACATATTGTTCTTAGTTTTTTTGATTTCCTCAGAAAGACCCTCCTTTTGAATTTGGTCTTGGATTTCCTTGATTTCAATCTGAATCTAGATTTTAGAAAGGAAGATGTCACTGAAAACCTCTTTATTCCATTTCTTGACTTTCCTTTTGATAGTATTCAGTTTTTTAGCTATTTTATACATAGCTCCCTAATCTAGGGAGTAATTCCACCATTCAACAATGCTAGTTTTCAAATTAGAATGATCCATCCACATCTTTTTATACCAAAAAGGAAAGTTTATTTTGTCGCACAAAGGATTAGTATAAAAAGAGAAGGGGAAATGGTTAGACCCTATTTCAGCATTGAAGATAGAGAGCAAGATTACCTTGATATTTAGTCAAGGGTCATTAGGGTTCTATCCAGTTTCGCATGAATAAGATCCCTGCCAGTTCTCCTATTAGACCAAGTATAAGAGATTCCTTCCAGCTCCACATCAAGAAAGCCTTCATCATTAATGCAATCCATAAGGTTCGACCTACTATCCATCTAGGAAGTAATACCCCTCATTTTCTCATCCTCTTTAAGAGGAGTGTTAAAATCTCCCATCACCATCCATCTATTTTCCTGATAATTCTTGCGAATATTTTTCAAGCTTTGCCAAAATTTTAGTCTACCTAATCTAGTATTCAGAGCATAGATGTTGAGGGGACAATAATTTGTCTATGTTTTATGTTAATATTTATACTTTGATTAAAACATTACCAAGACATTTGTGAACCTTTTAGTATTTGAACTTGTGATAAGTACAATTGGAACCACCACATTGAAGAGGAGGCATTGAAGTTCCAGCTGCGATAGGGAGAACTGTTATGGCACCGTAAGACATGCTCGCTACAATGGAGCAGCCATCATCTCAGGGAAAATAGGAAATATCTCTGCTATATTTCCTCTCAGCGGTCAATATCTTGTTGTAATGGTTATCCAGACTTTATTACACTCTATCGTGGGTTGTTATAATCTCCTTCCTCTATGGCATGATTTAATCAGACCTTATATATATGCTTTGAATAAACATCAATCATCTATATAATGAGATTTTATTGTTAGTTGGAAAATATATTGTTGTTGCATTTGCATAACGAAGTTACTCTTTCTAGTTTTGTGCATTGTTTCCATTATGATGTAATCAATTTTTGAATATAATGAAGGAGTGATTTTGGTTTACATTATGTGTTAGTAGTTAGTAGAAGCCAACCATGGGGGCCAACTTGGGAGGTGGATTAGATTAGAATAGGTTAGATTTACTTTCAACATTTGTAGCATTTTAAGTAGAAGTTTACTATTTGATTCCCGCAACACTAAACTCATGTATGTTCCTTCAACACTTGCAAGAATAATTATAGTGAATGCTTTGGGTTGATAAAGTAGGTTCAAGTTAAGTTTGCAGTTTGCAACATTAATTCCATTAAGTAGTCGTGTGTGTTTACTTTCCTGTAGCAATATTGTAGGTCTCTTTCATGTATTTTTCCTTCCTGCAACATAGGTAGTATGACTCTTTGAGAGACTTAGTGCACATATCGTGCTATCCCATTTCAAGTATACGTCCTTGGATTGACAATTTAAATGTACTTCATGATAGGAAAAGTAATCCTTAGTTTGAATACACTATTCCTAGGAGAAGCTTTGACATTATTATTATTACCTACTGTGAGGCGGTTCATTTTTGGGGCCGTTGTCAAGGATGGTGTCAAGCTGAGAACCTTACTGAGTCATTTTTTCCATTTTTAGATAGTTCCCTATTTTCTAGGTAGTAGTATGTAGTTCTGAACTTGCTTCACAAGTTTACGTAATTATTTGCATGCATCAAAGAGGAAGAACACGAGATGAACATGGCAGATTTCTTTCAAGAGAATCTGCTAATCTGAAAGAAGAAGTTCAATAAGTTGAATTACCTTTTGTTGATGCAAGTTCTGAATTCCCCGCAACATCTTCCTCTGAAGCAAAGCCTTTTGATCTAGTTGGCCTTCGACCTTTTGTTAAAATTTTGGCCAGTTTTCTTGATAATTTCGTTCTAAGTGTACCTGTCATTCATAATCCTGTAGCTAATGTTCCTTTCCAGTAGAAAATCCATTTCCAAATACCTCCAGTAATGGCACAACCTACATTTACATTTCCTCTACCTAGCCTTATCAACAATGCTAACCTTAAAAACATACCCACTACTGCACTCCCAAAGTTTTATAGCCTAATAACTAAGGATCCTGACACCTTTTTGTTTGAGTTTGACATTCTTTGTGAAATATTTGACTACAACACTGATGTCCACAAGCTCAAGTTGTTTCCAGAAACATTGAAGGAGTCCACCCTATGATGGTTTATGGGCTTAGGAGCTAATGCGACAACTAGCTGGGATGAAATGCAGACTCTATTTCTGTAGAAATACAAAGAGTATTGCAAGGGGGTGACCCGAGAGGAGATGATATTTTTTGAATGTCACAAAAGGAATATGAGACTTTATAAGACTATGTTTCGCACTTCCTGTATAACCTACAGAAGAATCCACAACATGTCCTTGAGGAGGATTCACAGAAACTCATTTTCTTGAGGGGAGTAAATGATAATTTCCTGGAAGCACTAGACCTCATGGACGAAGGATATATATCCCAATCTTCCTGGGATGAACTCAATAAAATCTTCCTTAACTATTCAAGTTCAACTGTAAAGAAGGGCAAAGTATTTCGGTCTACACTTGCTAATGGAAACAACTCGAGCATTTCTAAGCTGGAGATCTCGAACCTGCTTTCAGATTTCAAGAAAGATATCATTAATGATGTTGCCACACACCTAGATACCATGACTACCAAGAAGAAGCATGCAAATTCCAAAGCACAGCTAGCTGAGTATTTTCCTCACTGTTGCAAACAAAAGAAAGATTGTGGATGCAAGCTGGCGGCGAACTTGGAAAACCAACATCTTCCTACTGAGTACATGAAAATAGAAGGAGATGACAAGAAAGTGTTCTTTGTTTCTCAACATCAGCCACGGGCTTCAAGACAAGGTATGCCTCAGGATCCTTTGCAATTTTCTAATCCTTATAGTAATCAATGGAAAAACCAGAATTATCAAAACCCTTCTTAGTGAACAACCCCATAATAGGTAATAATAATCATGCCAAAGTCTCTCCTAGGAATAGTGTATTCAAACTAAGGATTACTTTTCCTATCATGAAGTGCATTTAAATTGTCAACCCAGGGACGTATAATTGAAATGGGACAACACAATTTGTGCACTAAGTCTCTCAAAGAGTCATATCACTTATGTTGCAGGAAGGAAAAATGCATGAAAGAGACCTATGCTATTGCTGTAGGAAAGTAAACACACTTAACTACTTAATGAAATTAATGCTAAAAACTGTAAACTCAACTTAAACCTATTCTATCAACCTAGAACATTTACTATAATTATCCTTGCAGGTGTTGCAGGATCATACATGAGTTACAATGTTGTAGGAGGAAAAAAATAGTAAACTCTACTTAAAATGTTGTAAATAATAAAAGCAACTCTAACCTAGTCTAATCTAATCCACCTTCCAAGTGGGTCCCCTTGGTTGGCTTCTGCTAAATACTAACACAGAATATAACACAAAATTACTCATTTATTATATTCTTAGAAACTGATTACATCATAATGGAACAATGCACGAAAACCAGAAAGAGTAACTTTGTTGTGCAAATACAACAATAATATATTTTCCAACTAACTACAAACTAACAATAAAATATCTTTATATAGAGGATTGACACTTATTCAAAGCATAGAGATAAGTTTTGACTAAATCTCTCAATAGAAGAAAAAGGAACAACCCGCGACAGAATGTAATAAAGTCTGGATGATTGATTCAACAGTATATTGAGCGCTGAGGAAATATAGTGGAGCTATATTCCTATATTCCCTGAGATGGTGGCTCCTCCAATGTAGCGGACATGTCTCTCAGTGCCATAATGATTCTCCCCATCGCAATTGGGACTTCAATGTTTATTCTTTAATGTTGTCGGCCCACTCTCAAGCTGCTCCTTTTTCTTGGCAGGTTAGTAGCATGTATACACACACACACACACACACACACACACAAGTCAACTATTCAACTCAATCCAAATATTAGAACACACATTCAAATATTTATATGAAGTACTGCAATATATATTGTTTAGCAATACATGTCATAACTAACTACTCATAGGCTTGATGGTTCTAACTATACTTATCACAAGTTAAAATACTTAAAGGTTCACAAATGTCTTGGTAATGTTTTAAACAGAGTATAAAGATTAACATAAAACAAAGACAATTTATTGTCTCATCACTCAGTACTCCCAACCTGCTTGGAACAACCAGTGACCTAACCAAAAGCAAAACCAGTAGCCTCAGCCTCAAAATTAATGGCAGCCACCACAGGGGAATTGGAAAATATATAACCAATGGATGGGGCCTAAGCAATGGCCTAATCAAAATCATGGTTATCGACCCTTACCACCTCAAATGTCTCAACCTCCAATAATGCCACCTCCTGCAACCACAAGTTCTACTCCAAAGCAAACACAATTACCTTCTCAGCCACAACCCAATCCTAACAAAAAGCAAAAACAACAACCAATGTATGCTACTGATACTCAGCAGTACCCTACCTATGCACTGGAGATATCTGATATCCACTTGAGATTTGGTACTACTCTGCCTACACCTGAACCTCCCGTTATAACAGAAGTTCCAGACATTCCTACAACATCAGCACCACTTCCAAAAGTTACTTTTCCAAATACTATTCAACCAACCGATATACCAAGTAAAACTGATGTTCACACCTCAGTTAATCCTCCCTTTCCACAAAGTCTTAGCATGGAAAACCTATATCCCAAGAAGAAACACCATTTGATATCGTTGATCAGTTGAAAAACATGCATATCCAGATTCCATTGTGTCAAGCTATCAAATATGTTCCTCTTTATGGAAAATCCATTAAGGAAGCATGCCTCAAAAAGACTGGACGTAAGAAAAAGGATCCTCAAATAGTCCATGTTATAGGTCAACTTGTAGATATTATGTTGGGAAAATAGTCATACCAAAGTACTCTGACCTTGGAAGTCCAGTTGTTGATTTTATAATTAATGGCCAATCTATGAAAAATGCTCTAGTTGATTTGGGAGCAGCTATAAATGTCATGACCAAGGATACCATGCATAGGTTGAGTATAGAGGGATTGAGAAGCACTCCAATAGTCTTACAACTTGCAGACAGTTCCACTATAACACCAGATGGAATCATAGAAGATGTAGCAGTCACATTGGATTCATGAGAATATCCCACAGACTTCCTGATATTATCATCTAAGGTAAAATTTTCTAGTTATCTAATTATCCTTGGAAGACCTTGGTTAGCCACCATTGATGCCCATATTAGTTACAGATCAGGTAACATGACAATTTAAAATGGCCAAGCAATCAAGAAGCTAGCATTATATCCTCCTGCCCAACCCCAACCAGATTTGAGTGCTCCTATTTGGCTAGACTTGGGAGATGAGGAAGAAGAGCTAAATTGTGTATCATATTCAGTTACATAATTTATCATTTTTACTTATATCATTTGTACATGTATCATTTTGACTTATGTTGACTGTTGGACATGTATCATTTTGACATGTTTTTGATATAATGGCATATTGGACTTTCTCTTGTTTTAGTTATATATGATGATCTTATCAATATTCACTTGTCAATTTATATATATTGAAACTGGTCAATCATTTTTGGATGAATATTTATTAAGTATGATGATTTTAATTTGCTGCTGAGGATGGATGTTGTCAAATTTGATTAAATTATTGATATTTTGATGTGTGCCTTCTTGGTGTCGATATGACTTTCATGATTGGAATAAAACATATTAAATTAATAAGAAATAGAATTAAAATAAGAAGCATGTTTAAAAGTAAAAAATAAAGCAATAATGGAATCCAAACCGGAAATAATCTTGGAAGCAAAAATAGAAACAATTTAGGTAGCAAACAAAGGAGTAATAATGGAAGGAATTTTAGAAGCAACAAAAGATGTCAAACTAGAAACAAACCTAGAAGAAAATTGGGAAGCAACAAAAAAGCAAAGATAGAAGTAAAAAAGCAAAATTGGTAGAACAACATGGAAGAAAAAAGGGAGAAAAATTGGAAGCAAAACTTGGAACAAATTTGGAAGCAACATAAGAAGCAAAATTAGAAGTAACAATGGAAGTAACACGTGGTGTCATAATAGGCGTCAAACTAGAAGCAACACAAGAAGCAAAACTAGAAGCAATAAATGGTGATAATGGAAGCAAAACCAGAAGCAAAATTGGAAGCAAACAAGGAAGCACACATCGAAGCAAAACATGAAGAAACAAAGGATGTTATAATGGAAGCAACACTAGAAGAAAAATGTGAGGCAAACTAGAAGCAAAATCAGAAGCAACAAACAACATCATAATGGAAGCAAAACTAGAAGCAAAATGGGAAGCAAACCTGGAAGAAAAATTAGAAGCAACAAACAACGTTATAGTAGAAGCAAACCATAAGAAAACTGGAAGCAAAATGGGGAGACAAACTCGAAGCGAACCCAGAAACAAAAAACAATGTTATAATAGAAGCAGAACTGGAAGTAAACCAAGAAGCCAAATGGGAAGCTAAACCAGATGCAAAATTAGAAGCAACAAAGGGCGTTATAATAGAAGCACAACTGGAAGCAACGCAAGAAGAAAAACTGGAAGCATAGCAAGAAGCACAATTGGAAGAAAAAGTAGAAGCAACAAGAGAAGCACAATCCAATGCCAAATCTGATTTCCTTTCTGGCACAATATCCATTGCCAAGCAGGCACAATTGTTTGCTTCTTTTCCTGACGCCACTAATGACGCGTTCAAGGTTGTGGTGCAATAGTCGATGCCAAACCGACCCATAACACATAGTTAACTACGACACTAAATACAACATTGAGTGATCGATACAGTTGGGTGCTGACTTTTCCGCCGACACATAGGCTCATTTCACAACCCAAATTACACTAAAATCCAATGCTAATTTAGGCGCTATTTGCGTGTTTTGCTGTAGTGCTATATCACGACCAACTAAAGAATGAGGTACTGATGCTCATGTTGTTGAATGAATATTAGATGCAAATAACCAATGCTCTTCCTCTTCGCCTATTTCGTTAGAGTGCAAGGAGGATGAGAATGTTTGAGGCTAGACCAAAGCGAGGAAATGAAGATAAAAGCTAATGAGCAATCTTGAGGTCATATGGTTCAAATATCTCATAATAATTTTGGTAAGTCTTGAGTTTTAGTTTTTTAATATTTTTTTTTGTTGCTACACTTATGTGTGTAGTTTGTTGTTAGCTTTTTATTTGCAAGAGTTGGATGAGAACAAATTTATACAGTCACAATTTATTTTTTTGAGGGAATATTTACGAATAAAAATTACCATATATAGTTTTTTTAGCCAGACAACTTATGATACAAAACCATATAACTTAAAAAGGTAAAATTCTTGAAAAACTTGATCTATAAACATTATCCTTATGTTGTGGAGAAAAAACTTGCCCTTATAATTTTTCAAAAAAATAGTTCATTTCTCTTTGTGTCAACACTATTAGTAAATATTTCTAGCACATTCTTGGGCTCCTCTACATACACATTTATGGTCCAAGATTCATTATAACATGTTATGTCATGGTACTCTATTCAAAACATCTCTAGTACAATTTTGAGAACCTTCTTGCCGTGAAACATATTGCACCAACATTTGTCTTCCTAGATAAGATAATATTTGTGATCTCATCCACCTCTTCCAAATTTTAAAATTTTATATTTCATGACTAACATTACTTGATATGATTGTTAGACATCGATATGTGTGCAAAAATATTTAAATTTGATGTCTAGGTCATACATTGAATGAATCATCTATAGGCCATTGTATACATCAATATACTACATCCCATTAAGAGTATATTCCATTACAACACATTTGCACACGTGTCTAAGAAATTTGTAGGTCTAACACAACAACCCCTGTATCATACATTAACATCAACATCCATCTCCAAATCTCTTTTGCACATAATACCGACTCATTCTTAGAGATTAACAAAGACACAACTTGTTCTTATACTTCAATAATTGCATAGTTAGCCTCCATGATGTTCCTTAGGACCAACATCTTTTTCTATACTTAAAATATCAACACGTGAACATGTGTTGCAAGTATCACAAGTCAAATTTTGTTTAAGACAATATTGTACCTCAAGATAGAACCACTGCCACTATTCTATCCCAAACTCTTTTCTCCTCATATTCCAATCATCTCAACCTCGTGATCAATAATTTAATTCTCACTTTCAATTTTTAGGTTACATTTCAATGCATCTCTACTAAAAATCTTATTTCAAGACACACAACTCTAATCACCACTCTTTTCAAATGAAAACATATTTTATAGCAATCTCCATTAATAATAGCCTTGTTTCTGGATTCAAGTGTGTATGAGATTTTTGGATCAATATTTTGGATTACATTTCATAATTCATCATTAAAATGACACAACTATAGGATGATGAATCACAAACTTTGATGCAAAAATCTTCTACATTGTTGAATCCAAAAATAAAAAGACTACTATTAATTATCGTTATAAAAATCTATTCTCCTTAATATCCATCAACTTACATCAATCTTATCATCAAACAAAACTCATTCTCCTAAAATATAACTGGCAACATTTTTTTTGTTTTTTTAGTTGGATCATTTCAACATTTAAAAAGGTATATTTTATTTGTGAAAGTAATTTTTAACATGTTTATAATAATGATAGAGAAAGTGACATATGCCAGTAATAATTCCTTTCCGTGGTGCTAACCTATATAAGTAAGAAAGAAGCGCACAATCGAATATTCCTTTGCACGAACCCGTTCCGCACGCCAATATTTTGGTTCCCCTTTTGTTGGTGTTCAAGGAATGAAGCGTATGAAATTGCCTGTCCTACACTCCTATAATGCTTTTCATGCGGCGATACGAAACCCTTTAATAAATTCATCTCCATGTTTGATTGGATTCAACCTGCTTGTGTGGCCGCAACTATAAAGTGGTTACCAACATACAATCATACGACTTGGAACCAAGATGCATGATACATTCGTCATCCTATAAATTATAATAGCAATAGAGTTCCTCTCTATTAGCGGAGAAGGATTTGGTCTTTTTGGGTTGCGGATTTTCTTGCTGCATCATATTTTTTGCATATTACCCGCTGCATTCACAGCCCAAAATCCATATAACTCATTGCAATTCGTTACAAGTGCAGAGGCGAGGAAAAATACGCGAACTAGAAAGAGGCAAGGGTCTGTTTTGGTTAAGTGTCAGTGCTAGGCTTACGCGCACTTACATTTGACCCCTCTTTCCCCTAATTTGCAGAGCTCTGGAAAGGCATGCTTTAGCGGGGAAGCCATGGATTCATCTAATGCGGTCTCTGCAATCAGTTCCGGCCCTCAAGAGCAGGAGGAGATCATGGAACGCTCGCCGATCTTAAGTAAGTTTTTATCAAGCTTAATTGCTTTTATTTTGGGGTTTTTGATTTTGTAATTTTCGGTTTTGGGCTTAGTTGTCACGAGCGCCTCAGCAATGGGCTTAGAATCCATTACCAGGGGTACGTATCTCTTTTGTTAAATTTACTCGGAACTTTCATGCCATTTAGCTGTGCCGGGAACCGTTGTTTTTGAGCGAATAGGATGCAGTTTTTATTCAGTTTCAAAACTTTATTGTGCATTATGTTAACTTGAAACGGGGCGTATGTTTTTACCAACTGCGCTCATCCCATCCGAGTAATTGATTTTCCTTTAGAAGTTCTATCTATTGGTTTCTTAATCGTTGGATTGGGTAAGTTAGATTTTTGAGATCGGGCATGTTTGCCAGTGGGATTTGAACTCGTGATTGCGATCACCCGTAGACAGATTGATTGACTTTCCCCGACCTGAATTTGTGCCTCCTGTTTTATATTAGGGTTAATTACTGAACATTTGGTGGCAACCGGCTATCAAGCTGTAGCCCAAAGTGTACAAGTCTTTAAGGAGGAGGAATGTATTGAAGGGTTCTTATTGGTAGGGTTGCTAAAGTAACTGGTAAAGCAGGAAAATAACGGTGATATTCGTTAAAAATGATATAAAAAAATGTTTTGCTTAAGAATAGTGCTACCTGCCTTTCAAGAGCCATCGCTTTTGTGTTTTTTTGAGCCATTTAGAGTATTTTGAGAGAAAAAAATCAGAAGAGCAGTTGATTGCAAAACTCTAGTCAACCAGCAATTTAAAGAGCACTTGATTGCAGAACTATAGTTAACCAGCAATTTTGGTAATCCTCTTTCTTTGACGTTGGCTTCATCAACTGTTTTTGGGCTCTAGAGCCCTCCTTTATGTACTCATTCACTTCTCCTTTTAGCCTTCCTCCTAAATCCAGTGGAGGGATCAGAGATGTCATCATCCATGACATTTCTCTTTTAGGCTATGCAAAATAATTTGGCTGTACGTTGTTTTCTATTATCAATCAATAAACAGAAAGATTAGTCAGTTCGTTTACAACACTCTTTACATTTGCTCTCAAATTCTTGTAATGAACTTTCCCGGTTGATTATTTTTTTGTCTATTCATACTTTTCTAAGGTTTCTTTTATTGATTTGGTCATTTTAACTCTTGAACTATAAGAGTTATATGCAGAGCATTTTGAGATATGTATGTGTTTGAGGCAGACTAACGGTTCTTTCTTCCTATGATGGAGCACCCGAGAAATTCAAAATTTGCTAGCAAACAGCTATCCTGTTTGGAAGCTTTTACATGGAACTTTGCTGCATATCTTTGATCAATGCTCTTTTTATTTCTTGCCTTTCTTTTCTTAGAGGTACATGTACTTTCTTTATTAGGAAGATTATATCAACATGATACTGGTTGTATATTGACCCATACATATTTTGAGGAAAATTTTCATCCTGTACACAACTTCTGAAGATAATTAACTGAGAATTAATAAAATTACTTAGTTTGGGTTCCCTAAGTTTGTTTGGAATATTCTTGGTTCCACATGGGTATGGAACTTGTATTCCCTTAAGAGCGTCTACTTTTGGAGTTGTGTTGCTCTGAAGATAGAGATACAGATCATATAAAATAATAATTATCATCAATTTTAGAGTATGAAAAAAACACCGAATTGATTTATAAGCAAGGTCACCAGGAGACAGGGGTACTTAGAGACTTTGGAGACTGGTATTGGTACCGCTACGGCTTATTATTGAAAAATAGGAGATGGGGGTACTTGTAGGCGCCAATTTTTTTTAATATAATATAATAATTTTCAAAAAATATCATGACATAGAACTTTGAAAACTAGAACAGTAGTAAAGTAAAACATTAACTTTAAAGTTTAAATACACAAATGAAAATGTCAAATGAATGTCAAAGAGGTTAAAACTCACACTAGATATTTCATGTTAAATTATCATTACATATTGAAATTCAAAAATATTGATAGTTTGATGCTGATATGCAAACATAAACCGAGAATCAGAACTCTATTGCCTGCTCTTCAACGTTTTGATTATTGATATCAAGGTCCTCATATGATGCTCTCCCGATAATCATCACTCTCAAACTCTGGTTCCTTTGGTGGTAGTAGAATTAGGGGTAATTCATTAGGCCATTTGGCTCAACCACTTCATCTACCATGGCTTCTGAGTGGTGGAAAACAACCTTTTTAACCTTTTCACTTGCCTTTGGTCAGAGGAGATGTGTGGGAGACAGCTAGAAACCTAGCGGGAGACATGGAAATGAAGTCTCCAGCTGAAAATGGAGTCTCAGGAAGCCTGATAAGTCTCTGAGATGCGTTTCTATCTCCAAGACGCGTCTCCAGGGGGTGGAGACGGGTTTCAGAGTTACAGAGTTTAAAATAGATGACACCTAACAACTGCTCCAATATAACATATAAACCAGTATAAACTAATAACATTTAAAAACAAAATTCTGGAGCTTTCATAATGTAAGTAGATAGAAGCCTAATATTTCAAATTTCTAAACAGAATTACAAATAACCATGTTCCACCAAATTTATCTGACACGGACTGCAGGGGTGAATGGGTTT
Source organism: Thuja plicata (assembly GCA_018584345.1). Lineage (NCBI taxonomy): Eukaryota > Viridiplantae > Streptophyta > Pinopsida > Cupressales > Cupressaceae > Thuja > Thuja plicata. Next base: position 393,362 of record MU224832.1, on the reverse strand, counting down.
CCATGATGGATCTTTTGGGGAGGCCCTTTTATACGGGATGCCTATAAAAAGGGAAAATTTTAAAAATATAGAAAATTTTAAAAAATTAAATGACAACTTTGATATAAATAGTGAAAATTACAACAAAATGCCCAAAAGTTGCATGTTTCAACTACAAGATGACTAAAACATAGAAAATATGCATTTTCTCTAATCAACATTTAGTAACATTGCATCAAAATAGGAGTTTGATTTCGACTGTTCGAGTAACTACCACTATGAGGGGTTGCCTCATCCAACAAAATGCCCAAAGGAGGCATGTTTCTACTACAAGATGACTTAAACATAGAAAATATGCATTTTTTCTAATCAACATTTAGTAACATTGCATAAAAATTGGAGTTTGAGTTCGAGTATCTACCACTATGAGGGGCTGCCTCATCCAATGGAGCCCTAACCAATCCCTCCCATGCCTCCTTGTCATCAACCTTAGTGGCATATTGAGGATTAAAATCTCCACGTGCGGTTGGAGTTTGTCAATACTTGGGTGTTTGTCGACACTTATGAGTCATAAGGCACTAGGCACGGCCATTGACTTCTCCAAGTGCTGAGAGGTAAGCCAATCCTTCTTGATCAACTGATTGAAGTTATATGTACACCAAACTCTCTTTGTAGTAGAGGAACAAATGATCTGTGAAAGGAGACAAGTGGCAAGTATCCTTAACTTTTGTACTCTTTGCCATGTCTTGTGCAACCATTCAATAGGGTTGGTTTGAACTAATGTTGCTGTATCTGTTCTTGTGTTTAATGTTGAATTTTGAACCATAGAGATTGACAAAGGATAGTTGCTATGTTCTAAGTTAGACTCCTTATTAATATATGTCGTGTAAGGGCCTTCATGAGCCTTGCTTTCATCACTTCATTGGTAGATGGAGGTTCTCTCCGATGCCTTGCTGCTTACCACATGAGATTTAGATTGCAGGTTGCCATATGAAGTAGTCTGTTCACAGTGTTCCATCACCATGTCACAATGGACCTAGTATGCGCCTTGTAAAATTCCATTTTAGGGTCTCACTCTCTACCTTAAATGGTTTGTTTCATCTATTCAGTTATGTTGTCAAATGACTCTAAATCTCTCCAAGTCTAGGAGAGTCTATTTAATATATCTCATGATCTGCACAACATATGAGATGAAGGAGCAAACATGTTTGCAAAGAAGGAAAATAATTAACAAGTTGAAAACTTAGAAATAAAAAAATAAAAAAAATTTAGTAATATCCATAGGCTTGAGGGATTCCCTCTATGAAAAAGTTCTAAACAAAGCAAGTGAGGTGTGATGATTGCAAGTCAACATCTGCATGGCTCTAGCTTCTAACACCACTGTCGTCACCTTATCTATCTTCTCAGAGTCTTTTAATGCATTGTTCAATTTGTGAACACAGCTAAGGATTTAGGAAATGTGCTTGCAAATACCACCCGTCATCAGACCAGCTAACCTACATACATGGGTTGAAACAGTGACTACTTAGTCCAACCTCTTTTATGACATCCTTTAAGATTTGAAACCATAAGTTTGCATCCTTCCTCTTGTCCATGCAATCAATAGCTATAAAAAAAGTAAAGCTAGTTGAACTTTTGACAATGATGTTGATGAGTGACCAATGTCTAATATCGGTCCACTCATCCATGATGATAGAGTGACCATCCTTTATCCAAACTTGTTTCATCTCTTCCATCATTATATTCAACTTGGAATTCTCTTTAACAAAGAGGGAGGTGCATACCTTATGTTCTGTATGGGGAGAAATCAACAAGAAGTGTATCTTTGAAAATAAAATATGAAGAGCGCACCATATGAACTTATGGCCTTTTTGTTATCTAGAATTTCCCTTAGATTTCCTGATTAGCTTGGGGACCTATTCTTTGGCTCTTCACGTCTTGTGAATCTTATGGACCCAACAATGTTGAAAGTTAAGCTATTTATCTTCCCTCAGCAGCTAGAAATTTCACAGTACTCAATGCTCATAATTAGAACTTCTAGGAATACTGAAAAAGCATAGTTCCATGAAGTGTTGGAACAGGGGTAGGGGTCTTGGGCATGGGGGAACCAAGGAACTAAGTTTGAGGACATCAGTTGGTGGTGCAAATATGTGTGTGTGTGTGTGAAACCAGAGTATGGATCTAAGGCTAACACCCTTAACAGGGTCGAGGGGCAGCCACACCTTGCAGGGTCTAAGGTGGGTTCGAGGGGTAGAAACCTCCCACCAAGATCAATTTAGGATTTTCAAGACCACACAGACCTTTGTGGCACACAACATATTTCATAATTTAATCACTTTTTTGGTAACTTTTTTCCAACACCAAGTCCTTACTATTTCCTTACTATTTCTGTATAGATCTTCCTTCTTCGGTGACGCTGGAGAATCTAATTGGTTTAGATGACGAGTGCTGCTAGTTGAACAAAAGAATATTCTCATTTTTGAATCCTTTAATTTATTTTATTCTCTGTTTTCTTAGTTCTTGTAGATTAATTTTTACTATTTTAGAAACTTACAGAAGTCAGCAGAAACTCACAAACATTTATGAATACTTGATAAAAATGAACATACACCACCGCACTACCCTTTTGACTGTTGGGAAAATTGTTAGTGTTCATTTTGTTATTTGTTTTGAGCTGTTTTAAGTTTTAACAACCCACTAATTTTAGAATTGGGTAGAACTACATGGGAGAAAATTAAGGAATACTCCTTCCTTTATATATTGATTGTCTCAAATAATTTGTAATCGTGAATAACAAGCAATATTGTCATTTGTGTGAAGATCTGAAAACAATATGGTATCAGAGCATGCCAAAATCCTCAGCCTGTGAAAGGTAAAATGTGAGTGCATTCTATGTCAACGAAAAGTGTTGGAAATGCCTAATAAACCACTATTTCTCTGTGTTTTCATTTTTGAAGCACAGAATTGCTGAAGAGGGCATCCCATTCAATCAATCATAGTGCTCAGATATTGTAGCTGATATGAGTTGGGTTCATCTGTGTCAGAGACATATTTATAGAAGGTGTGATGCAGAGGCTAAGGTTCATGACTCAACAACTTGGAAACATTTCAATGCCAATCAGGCATATTTCACAACAATGGCTCAAAGACCCCTCATAGGCAAGGCTAGTAACCTTATGAAACTTTTTCTTCCCACAACAATCTCTTTGACAACTCATTACTGAACAAAGACTTTCACATAGTTTTACTCCACAACATCTCATCACCATTACACCTTGCAACTTGCACTCTTCCCTTTCACAAGCCACCTTGACTTGTAGGTTCCAAATAGCAAATTTGGTTCCTAATGTTCACAAGATCCAAATAACTCCAAAGATACCCTAGAACAACTCAATGCAACATCTTGACACCCTTAATAACCTTCATGAGTCAGAGATCTATTAACCATCATATCTTATACAAAATCAGGCCTAAATGGTTATTAGCCCTTACCAGCAACAAATCAGGCCTTAACTCTTCATGAACTCCTCAACTCCTGAAAGCATTTATATTTACAAATACCCTTTTGGATGATACAAAACATATAAAAAATGAAAGGTTAGTTGTTTTGAAACAGTCGATCCAAAAATGGACTGTTATGCTTCAGCCAATAAACTTTTTAGAGCAGCAAACTCAATGTTTTGGGCATAACTTCTTGTAGAAAACTCAAACACAAAATGTAATCACCTTTTTGGATACCCTTTTCGGTCTTACAAAACATGTACAAAACTGTCCATATGTTGTTTTGCAACACTTGCCCCAAATAATGACTGGTAAGACTGATTTGTGGTTAATTTAGGTGTTCCAAAACAGTGATCACAGGTTCCTCTTGACATTCTTTATTAGAATTGGTTCCACAACACTTCCTGAGGGTCGAATCCACTTGTTGCAACATAATCAACATGTTTAAGGCGCTCACAAAATTTATTTAGACCCAAGACACTTTAAACTTCTGTTTTAGGCTTATAACTCTCATGTTCTCCCTGTGACAGTGCAGTGATGATAAACTGATTCCATCTTCACTAACTTACAAACTCCAAACATGGAGAGGGGTTCCAAGACCTCCTAAAAACACCTTCCACCATTCTTCCTTATGGCAAGTGATGATTCAACATTCAAAACAAAAGAACTCACTGTCCACTGAAACTACAGTCTGAGACAAATAAAAATCAGACCTAGGGCCTCTTAGATTCATTAGCAAAACTTGCTTAAATGATCTGCACCTTTGGAATAATAAAGAAGACATTAAAATGAACCATTACACAAAGTTTTAGGCTTTTCTACCAAATACATTAGGAGATACACAAATAAATTCCTCACTGGTTACCCTCATTGAGGGTTTGGACTGTCTACAAAAAAATATTATAACTTGCACAATTCTCCATGAAAATGAACAAATATGGGTTCAAATGAAAATAGATTCAATGTTCTAATTCCTCTAAACACGTGCAGGATGAAATGTTACCAAATATGATCAAGAATCTCGCTGTTACAGTCACAGGTGTATGGAAAATACATGAAAATGACTGATTTTATTAACTTCTTCCCCAATTCTCGTAAAAATTCCTTCATGCTCCTTCCACCACACCCAAATGATTCATAAAAGGCATATTTAACGTCCCTTATGCCTTCCAACCGATCACAACTAATTCTAACTGCCCATTCCCACTAATTTGCATTTTGACAACATATTTTTGCGTTGGCAACTTTTTGTCAACATGACAATTTTTTGCAATTTATGGAATATGACGACAAAACTTGATGTATGACCCTAATATATGCTAGAATGGACACAATATGTGTCCAATTACACCATTTCTACTTATTTTGGACATTTTTTCAAGCTTTGACCATGTTTGACCTTATGAGGACCTCATAGATCACTGTGAACTTAATGGCTTTAGTAGCCTTACAAAATGATTTGAATGGATTCAAAATGGTCTTTAGGACCTTACATAACCTTGACAAAACATTAAAACAAAAACAAATACCAAAGTCTTCATGAGATACCCCAATGAATAGGTGCTCCTGCACCAAGGTGTTGCTTGTTTCTCATAAAGGAACTCTTTTGAAGATAGATTATCATGCAAATATGTGGGTAGCATTTGATTTATTAAGAAGTTGCATTAGGGAGGTGTTTGAAACAGTCTCAGAAAAAAGCTAAAAAAAGTTTGAAAGTATCACAAAAAAATTGCATATATATTTCATTTTTTAATGAGACATTATTTTTTAATTTGATTCTATAGAATCAATTGTCCATATAATGTTATTTAAATAATGTTTGTATTATAATCAAGGTGTAATTGGTAAAGCTTGACACTTTGAATTTCCTTAAGTTCCATAGACAAATTTGAAGGTATAGATTTTCATCCATGGCAAATACAGTTATACTTGATTGAAAAGATCTTTTGGGTGTTCTTGAACCAATCTTAACAATTGGAACGTCAGAAATCAAAAAGCATTGGGGACTATTGGCCTCAGCTTGTCAAAAACATGCTTACATCATGTGGATTTCACAAAATCTGCAAAATAGATTTGGGAATCATTAAATAAGCTCTTTGGATCTGAAGCAGAAAGTGCCAAAAGGACATTGAAGTAGAGTTTTTAAGGATTGAATATGCTTATAGGTACAAAAATGATAGATCATATAATTAATGTTCACTCTCTACTAATTCAATTAGTTGGTATTAATGAGGAACTAAATTCTGATGATGCCAAAGCAATACTTTTGAATAGTTTGCTGAAGAATATGTTGGTATGGTGTTTACATTAAACAAGGTAAACATTAGTCTTCATGGCGTAATCTCTACTCGACCATAACGAGAAACTATGAATCTAAGAAGCCTTATATGTACATAACAAATCAAGAAAAGGAAAGTTTGAATTCAAGCATTTTCTTTCAAAAGAAAAAAATGCTTCTATTGTATTGAAGTGGGGCATGCAATTTTGAATTGTAAGAAGAGAGCACAAAATTTACTAGATGGCAAACTAGATCAACATGCTTCCTTGGCTGAAGAAACATATTGGGAAGACCATGCCAATGATGAAGAGCTATCTTCTCCTATTGGTGAAGAATATGTGTTTTAAATAAATTAAAGTTTGGAGGCAAGAGGCAATGGAGGGAGGAGGATACCCAGTGTCCTTTCGTTAGTCATCAATGATGGGGTCGCTTATCCGCTTTGGTGGCATTTTGTTTTCTGTTGTGATGTGTGCTTTTATTTTCTATGTTTTTAATAATTGGAAATTTCACATCATGGGGGGATTATAACACCAATATTACATCTCTAGTGGCAATAATAATTTCCTATGTTGTTGGAGATCAAGTAACACCATCAATAAGGCTATTTTAATTCGCGTATGTTATTTCCTTATATAATCTCCTATTGTAAAATATTATAATAAACAAATGCACTAGTGTAAAGCAGTCAATGGATCTTGAAAATGTTAGTGGTAATCTGGAAAACCATATTAGGTGAACAAATGAGTGTGTTCTTGTTCTCATCCAGGCTTGTGGTAAACTTATGTGAAAACCATGGAAGGTTGATGAGAGGTGTCTTTCATTTGAATCAAGATCACGAGCCACAAGAGTTGACCTTATTGCAGTTGAAAGTTTGAAATTTTCACCATAGTTGCACTTAGGTGGGGATGTTGGGAAATTTGTTATTGCTCATTTTGTTATTTTTTATGAGTTGTTTTAATGGGCTCACTAATTATAGAATTTGATAGAATTACATGGGAGACAATTAAGGAAGACTGTAAACATTTGTAATTGTGAATAACAAGCAATATTATCATTTGTGTGAAGCTTTGAAAATAATTACCAAGACGATGTGTTAGTTATGTATGAATCAAGAAATATTTGAACATCCACTTCCTAAATTTAAGATCAGAGAGTGTGCATCTGAGGAAATAGAAGCAGTAACATCATATTCTGCATTATTTTTCTTATAAGCAATGTTGAAAATTGAGATGCAAACCGTAAATGTTGTAGTAATTAGGGAAATATATGCTGATTTTATTTGCGAAAAACCTGTGTAAATCATTATATACTTGGCTGAAAAAGCTAAAATTGAAAAAATCTGTTGAAAAATTGTTAAATCTTGTGATTAGTTGCGATTCTGCTGATGATTTTTAAATTTTTTTTCAGATTTTTTTAAAAATTGTTTCTGGTTTTTTAATGATTAAACCACAATTTGTTACGGATAAAATTAACAAAAAACAAGTGGTTTGTGATTACTCACTATTTTCATGATTTCTGCTTCTATTTTTATACAATCCCCCCAAAATATTTAGCTTAGGCTTACCACAATGATCTCAGGTTATACCTTCATCTCTAGTATCTCTTAGTTCATATGTGCTACCCCATCAAAGTTTCTCCCTACAGTTGATACCCAACGGGTCTCAACTCTTGAGCCTTTTTTGCCTTATTATTTATAGTCATTTATTGGGGCTTGCGGCAGGGCATATCAGTATATATTGTTATTGTTGTTTCATATTTTTTCTGTTTCTTTGCTTGTACCATTTAATTATTAGCTTCGTTTTGTGAAAATTTGTGTGAGAGATTATGCTTGGTGTTTTCTAGATTAAACATGAAAAGCATGTCTGAGATTAGCTCAACTCCGTAACTTAATAATAACATCATTACTACAGAATAACTCTCTGTCCTGATTCTGTGTATGTTTATTGGGATGTAAGTATTATATTCGGGTTTTAAATCTGTCTGCAATTCTCATTTATCTTGAGCAATGTTGTTAGTTTGGTTTTGTTGTTGTTTGTTTTCTTTCATTGTTCAATATTTCTCAATTACACATAGTTTTTGGGCCAATCTTTCATTAGGTAACGTAGCTGCCAAGTAACTTTTTTTGCTTTTAAATTGGGAGACTGTTTTCCTACAAACTTTTGAAGTTTTTAAACCTGCAGAGGAAAAAGAATGTTCTTTGGACAGTAGAGCAATGACTCTGGATGAATTCTTGTGGAAAAATGAGAAGAGCAGTTAACAAGAGTTCAAGAAAAGGATGTATGTCAGGAAAATGAGGCGCTGAAAATGGGCAGTATAATCACAGAGGTGTGAGCCAGGTGAAATGGGGTAAATGTTTGGCTGAAAATTAGAGAACCAGATAGAGGTGAAATTGCTGGGTTTGCCTGCTTGCATGCCCTGGGCATTGAGGCCCTGAGGGTAACCCCGAGGTACGTCCTGGCTGCATACACGTACAGTGCCCAGGATGTGCCTTGGGTGTCTCCAACATTTTTCTGGGCCTAGATCTATATATCGGTTTGTTTGGGATGGGTATGACTATGGGTCTCTTGTTATCTTTTACATAGATCTATGTAAGAGAGGTATGGTAGTGTAGTTACGGTTGTCAGTGTTGGACTGTTAACCTTTTTTTGATATTAAAAAAGTCAGGGTCCCAATAAATCCCGCTCTATTAGTATAAGAAAAGATGTAATTAAATATATAAATATCATATACATACTAATTAAATATATATAATTTTTGAAGGTTTAAACTTTTTTCTAAGTTGCCGATTCGGGTTCGGGGACGGATTCCGGGTTCACGAACCCAGTTCGTGGATTCATGAAAAAAAAAAATTCCCGTTAGGATTCGTATGGGTTCGTGTGTGTGTGTGTGTGTGTGTATATATGCATTATATATACAAAAATTAAGAGAAATATACATAATTCTAAAACTAAATCATTTCATAGTATGAATCTATAATGCTTGATCATTGATCAATGCCAAATCTCAAAGATTCAAAACATGAAAATTAAATCATGACATCAGTTCAAGTATCATTGTTTGAAGTTCAACTAATGGATTAATAATTTATTGATATTCTTCTTCTTCATCATCATCATCATCTTCTATATGGAGCCTAATAAGACTCGAAGGTTAATTTTCCCCATTTTATTGGTGCAGTTTCCACCCCAAATTTTTAAATGGGTCTTTGGGGGCAAAGCCCCTAAGACGGGGTCAAGGGGCAGCGCCCCTTGCGTGATCTAGGGGCAGCAAAACTTAGCTTGATCCAGCAAGGACCAGGGGGCGAATCTGGACCCGGATCCGGGGTCCCTAGTCCGAATCCGGCAACTCAGCTTTATTTAAATCAAACACAATGTAAAAACTACAATTTAAACGTTAAATACCCTATAAATTTATATAAATATTATATGTATTAGCTAATTACCATTTATTAGTTTTACTAGTAAATGGCCATCTAATTTATATTAAGGGGTTTTTGTGAACACAGTCATGCCATTTCAATTCACGCCTCACTATCATTATAGTTATGTCTCTCAGAATCATTAATATTTTTAGAGTTGTGTTCTCTGTCTTAAGATGTATAAATGATTGAATATTTGTATATTCACAATTTTTGTAATCACCAAATCTGTTTCCTTTCAATTTATTTTGTCATCAACAACATTTTTTATGTTTTACATTTAATGAATCTATTCCTTGCTTTTGAGTGGCAATTTTGTAGGTCTCCAGTAATCAGAGCATGAAAAATTCAAAAAATATAGTAATTATTTGCAGGCTAGCTAAATAAATTGAAGTTAAATTCTGACTTTGTGGTTGCAACATGCATTTTTCAGAGTTGAAGAGGGAACCGCTGATTCAGTTGGAAGACCTGGTGCTGACAAAACATCCTTTTGAGACATTAAAATTCTTCACTTTGGCTGTTTTGCAACATCTTAAGCAGTTGTTTATATATGCTATGACACGAGGGTGGTTATTTCTCTTGATTGCTCTTTTGAGTACAGCTTTAGGAGTTACATTTTTGACAGTAAAAGGACCACATGAGAAGGTATTTTGTTTAAATTTATGTGTTTGCAAAATCAAATACATTAGTGTACTATTATTATAAGCAATTACTTGCATTAATTGCTGTTACAGGAATATCTACAGTTTTTGATCTGTATATCATTTTCAGAGATGTGTTATGCTGATTGGAAGGCACCTAATTCTTTATTAATCCTCTTCCTGTTGATCTTTTTTTTGACTTCAAAAATAAAAAATATCAAGGAAATATATAGTTTTCCTGCCCTGCCAGATCGTTCAATGTATTCGTTTACATATACACAGATATAAATGTATGTTTTCTTCAGAAAACCAAGTATCCCATAGCAGGAGTCTACTTGTCCTAAAGAGATCGTTGAATTAAAAAGCTTTACGAGCCTGTCTTTATAGACATAACCACCAGAGTGCTGAAAATTCAAGTTTGACTAGGAAATAACACAGGTCATTAAGGCATAGACACTCTGCCCTATACAACTAACATAAGCAAAACTGAAGGAAATTGTAAACTCGAGTGAAATCCTCATAGTCAGGGCCTTCCTTCAGGGAATAGGAGCCTTGAACAACTTCACTCAAATTTGTCTGCTGCTGCTTAACAAATATTTTCCATTTCTCTATCTCCTCTGTAAGGATTCAGGGCTTCTGGAAAGTAGTAAAGGCTTTGTAAACCTTGCTAGTAGATTTAGGAAGGGGCTCTGATATAGGAGTTTTCTGCCTAAACATGATGGACGCTAGGCAGTGCTTTATGATGGTGATGCTGTTCCTAAGCAGTTTGATTTCATCAGTAGTTGTTTCCTTTGACATTGAGCCAAGTTAGCTCTTAGGAGTCCAATTATCCATTCTTAATTGAACCGTGCTATAGCTACTGCAGTAGTCAATAGGAAGCATCATGCCTGGGTGTCATGAGGGTCAGAAGGAATGATATGAACCAGGGGAATTTTTAAAGAACCATAGATAGATGTTAGTCATTAGCAAGGCATAGAGATTCAATGATGCTGAGCATTTTGCTTCTATTCATGTAAGTGTCTTCATGTCATTTCACAAGCCATTCTGAGAGTTGATGATTTATGTTTAGAGTGGGTTTATACGCGTGTTTCAACTGCTTATACTTAAGAGGTTGAGGATTGTTAAGAATTCATAGCCTATTTTTTCTCAGAACTTATAGCAAGGGAGGTATGGTTCTTTCCTACCATACCCAAGTGCAGAGAAGACTAAATGAGAGCCATGTAGAGAACAAAGCAACACACCCAATTTTAGACTTTTTAAAATCAAAACAATTAAGCGTGTGACAGGAAAGGCAAACCTGTATTTTAGGTCTTAAGTTTACTGGGCTGCAAGTGAAAATGTTTCAGAGCATTTTGGAGAACAGAGAGAATGGATGTTCAAATGATTTGAAGGAGAGACAAAAATGATAGGGACAAAATGAAGAAACCAAATAAATCACCATCAACAATGATTAACCCCCCTAGGACATTTGGAAAGGATACATGGAAGTTTGTGGCTATTAGATTTATGTCAATTTTGAGATCCAAACACCAAAACCTCAATATATTCTTCAAATCATTGTTTTCTCGAATGTACAATTTATTGCTTTTGGCATAACCTGATGTAACACAAAAGTAAATCTATAATCATAATGATGTTATCTAGAAACTGAGGTAATTAAGAAATCTTTAATCAGAATGATGTTATCTAGAAACTGAGGTAAATAAGAATCAATAATGTGTTAATTAGGTTAATAGCTGCATGTTCTGTGGTTGTCCATTTACAAGTTAATACTGAGCACAGGGAATATGGTATTATGTTTTTTATTACAAATGCAAATTTTAGTTGTAGTCAATTCCCACATAAATCAAAGAAACATTTTTCTTAAGACATTCTGGACCTTTAATGGTGCTGCATATTCCTATGTTCTGTGTTGCCTTGGGCAAATTAAAATATAAGAAACAATCTGGTACTTAATTGTTTAGAACAAATAGAACAAGTATTAGCTGATACCAGTACTTAATTCCCTGGTACCATTTGTGTACAATCAAATGCTTAATCTGATTGCAGCAGAAGCTATGACTCACTTTTGTATTGGATACAAGCTCAATACACACTTAGAAATGTATATATCTTGAGAATGTTAGCCTTGACATTATAAACTTTCAGAACTGGTAAATTTAATTTCCTTTGACATTGCTGACATTTTTGGTGCTGTGCCTTTTAGTTCCTTTCTAGCTTTTCTGTGCACAGCAGGATTCTGCTTGCTACCAGAGTATATGCACAAAAGTTAAAAGTGTAGATATTGTTAATTTGATATTTAGATTTTTTAACTTAGACTTGCACAGGATTCGAGTAATTAAATTACAATAAAAATTCAGTAAAGATAAGACCTTTCTTTCCTATGTGTTCAAAGAAGGGTAAGATCTTATCTTTATTTTTAAGTTTTCACTTTCATATGTATAGTATCCATTGTAGATATACATTATATTTTTTACCATAAGGATGATTGTAATCCAGAATAAGAACGCCAGGAAAAAAACATAATACTTAAAAGTTCTCAAATAGGTTTAAATTAATCAAAATGATTTCAAGGCTTAGATTCTAAACCAGTGGGCATCAAAAGTCAAAAGGCAAATTTACTGACAATATGTATTTTAAATGCCCAAAATTACATGTTCGCTGAAAATTTATTTTAAATGCATGCAACAAAAAGTACTAGTTAGGAGTGTAATGCTTGAATTCTAGCTAAGATTTGTTTGTAGGAGCATTAATATCCACAAGGGAACATATCTTAAGCAGATTAACGTAAACTGTATTTTTGAAGGTTTTTTAGTCAAATATCTTAAATTGCTAATATGTATTATCATTTTTATCAATTTTCAAAATGAAAATGTGCGATTAGATTGTACCCTCCAAAGGTTCTCTTTGCTTTGATGCCCAAAGGTTACGACTATTGCATAATTTTACATGATGTTGAATATATGTATTAAATGAATGATGAGCCCATCTGAAAATGTTTCTTAATATGGAGATGCAGCTTTATAAAGATTAACGTGTACTATGTTGATTGTCATTGGTTCTGAATTCTTTCACTGCGCATCTGTTTACAGCATATGGATGAGCTTCTTCGGTATATCAGATTTGGGCTATGGTGGGTTGGCCTTGGTGTAGCTTCGTCAATTGGATTAGGTGTGTTTTCGATTTCTTGGTGTGCTCTGTGTAAGCTGAAATAAAAAATATACAGAATTCACTTTTGTGATGTGCATTATGTATGTGAAGGGAGTGCTAATAATTGAATATGTACTGCAATACATTATGTCATGATACAATTGATCTTTTCTGTTGTCTATGAAGTAGAAGGCCGACTGACTGAAATGTGTAATGCAAAAAAAATCCATAAAGATGAATGATAAAACAATGATAATGGTTTAAACTTTAGGAGTTTGAAGAGTTATATCTCTGTTAGTAGATGTAACATTTTTTTTTCACTTACAACAATCTAAAGTTTAAATGTGACTTCCTAATTGTTGGACTTGCTAAGAGGGACCGATTGAACGAATTAGGGTATTGTTCTCTTGTTAATGCATTTTTATAGCTGTTAGATTCCAAAGGGCATACAACTGATTCTGGTCTGCAAATCATAACTGTTAGATTTCAAAGGGCATACAAGTGGTTTCTCACTATCACAGAGGTCTCGGTGGACTCTGGTTGAATCTTTAGCTGAAAAATGATGAGCCAACATACAAGTATAGATGGGGAGTCATGAGGAAATTTATTTATCAATATGGAAATGCTCCACCGTTGTGTCTTTTGTATTGCTGTGTTGGTTTCTGTATACAAAGAAAAAGGTTTTAATGTCTATTTCTTATATGGTACATTGCTTTGTTTTTGTAAATGTGACCTATTTTGTTTCTAACCAGTAATGGAAGATTTACTAAATTCCAACTACCGAGGTGTGCCCTGTGAAATTATTTACTTATATTGCAGCTTGCTTTGTTTTGTTCATGCAGGATCTGGCTTGCACACATTTGTGTTGTATCTGGGTCCCCATATTGCTTTTTTCACCATAAAAGCTACTCAATGTGGGCGAATTGATTTGAAGGGAGCTCCGTATGATACCATCCAGTTGAATAGAGCGCCATCATGGATTGATAAGCCCTGTGAAGAATTTGGCTCCCCATTGTTTCCTCAACTGCCTGATTCTGAGCGCTTTAGGACTCCACTTTTTAACATTTTACCTCAGGTCCAACTTGAAGCTGTTCTTTGGGGATTGGGAACGGCTCTTGGGGAACTTCCTCCTTATTTTCTCTCACGGGCAGGTATACAAAATTTGTTTCTATTAGTTTCTGCACACACCTTTTTGAGAGTGTTATTTTTTTGAATTTTTCTAGGCATAAGGTGCATATGGTGTTCTCTTATAAGATTGGCTTCTTATATTAAAGCTTCAGTATCATATTACCTATTTTAGATTTTACTGATTATAGTTTGTGTGCATATTTTGAACCACTTTATGATCTATTATGTAAAACAAGTTACAACATATTTTTATTATGTAAAACAGCATTTGAAGCAAACCGTCGTGGAGATGAAATTATTTCCTTTAACTATAGTGAGACATTTTATTGCTTAATAAATATTTCTTTGCATTGCTTAGCTCTTGATCTATACCCTATGCTTTAAAATTGTTTTAGAGGTATTAAATTTATTCCTGGAATTGCTTGCAGCACGCTTATCAGGTAAGAACTTGGAAGCACTCGAAGAGTTGAATGCTTCTGTTGATGAGGGAAGTGGAACTTGGTCAGTCCGGTTGAATCGTTTGAAGCGCTGGGCTTTTTCAAAGTCACAGCATCTGAATTTCTTTACCATCCTTGTGCTTGCATCTGTGAGTATATGATTTTTTTTGGAAGAATGCTGATTTTATAGTTACAAGGATCATATGCCTTCCGCTAGTAGCACCTCTTCATGCTTATGCCTTCCGCTAGTAGCACCTCTTCATGCTATTGAAATTAAATCGAGAATTATAATTGACTGAAAGGAGTCCTATAACTGGATGATAATTATGTGTGACTGGGTGTAAATAATCATATATTCTACGTGATAGCTTCTGTTTTTCATGCAATTTATTCTTTTGCTGTTTCCGTTTAGTATGCACGGCATCCATAATAGTTGTTATCTGCCTTTTTTGTATTGGTAATGAATTTGATGTCATACATTCACATTGCAGGTACCAAATCCTTTGTTTGATCTTGCGGGCATGTTGTGTGGACAATTTTCAGTTTCTTTCTGGGAATTTTTTACTGCAACCTTAATTGGAAAGGCTGTGTTCAAAACACACATACAAGTATGGTTCTGAGTCCTGACTCCTTTATTTCAAAAGTAAAATTTATGTCCATTTGCATGCACGTGGTGTAATATCGTCTTTACCCGAGTTCATGAATTTTTATTGAACTCTAGTATTATAGTGTGAATGCACATGTGAAATAAAATGTCATCCTTTGCTTTCCAAGTACTGTGTTTTTGTTTGTATTTTTCATTAAAATAATTTGATAAAAAAACCCCATTAGTGAAGGTTGTAGTCAAAACACACAATTACTCCAATTCTTTAAAAATAAATGTTCTAATTCCATTTGTACGCATGTAGTGTCCTATTTTCTTTATCTGGAGTCTTTGAGTTTACTGCACTGGGGGTAGCCTAGGTGTTTTAGCCTAGGAATTTTACAATTTTAGTGTGAGTGCAAGAGTGAAATGCAACACTACTGGTTGCTTGCCAAGAACATTGCTTTTGTTCTATTTTTCATTTGGTTTTTTTGGGTCATTCATGGTATTCTGTGCACAAGACCCGAGAGATGAGGTACAGCAGTTTTAGTTTTTTAATGCACAGAGGATTAGTTGACTGTTCTGAGAATTGATTTTGTTGAACAGACCAGTTAGCCTATTGATAGACCTTATTCTTTGCTTTTAAGCCGATGTGTTGACTTGTTGATTTAAACAAGTTATTGATTAATAATTTAATATTGTCTGTATCACAGGAGACTTTGTTGGCAAGTTACTTGTGTTAGCTTACTGCCCAAAAGGAAATTTTTGATATTCCTAAGCTTGTTTACATTGTTCTATTTTGGATCTATCCATTGATTGTTTCTTTTCATGTCATCAATCATATTGACCTTAGCTGCACTTTCTGGATCCTGGTTGGTTCAGTGTAGAACTATCATCTTCTTCCAATTGCCCTTGGCTTTGTTATGAGTGACAAGTTGAAATTTTGTTGTTGCAATATAGGGGATTGTATGCTGTGCCATAAATTTGGTAATATCCCTGGATGGCAACACCAAATATTTCCTTTTATATCATTGATGATCAGGTTAACTTATAGTTACCAGGATATTGTTCTGATATGCCAACAATTAGGCAAATTTTCAATTAAAATTAAAAATACAACTCACCTTACTTCATAAAGCTGATCTTAACCATGCAATTTATGAACCAGAAATAAATATTGCAACAATTGAAATCACAAATTCAATACAATCAGATCACACAATGCATTTATCCTGGGAAAAACCCTCCTCACCGAGGGAAACAACCCAACCCACTGAAAGATAGTTCCTTTATTAAGTTTCTCAAAACAAATTACAAAATCACTTGCTTAAGTTATGATTGAATAAAGTCTCAGTCAATCAATAAACATTCTTTATGAGTTTTCTTCAAGTTACTATCAGTCTCTAAAATACTCAGAATCACAAAATATATCTCAGTGATAGAAAAATGTATCTCTGCTATACAACAGTGTATCTCTGCAATACAACAAAGTTTCTCTGCAACACACCAAATAATATAAGACAATAACTGAAGCTGCTCTCAGCAGACAAATACTCAGATAGCTCACGATACACATACAAGCACACAGCTCTCTTTTCTTTTTCTTTTGTAACACACAACAAAGAAAATGGCACACGATACAGTAGACCCAATACCAAAGACGCATAAAAATTAACCAACACCTGACGGTTACCATATTCATTGCCATTGGAATAATATGAATAGACCAAAAATTAAAATAATAAACATAAATTCACCGATACTTAATATGAATCGGCAACAATAAAGAGTGCCGTTAAGGATCAAATAGGAACCAAAGCCTCTAAGATGCACAACAGGAATAAATGTAATCGTACACAATTCTGAAATAATATGAAGCTCTCCAAAACTGTGAACACAATAGGAGAAGAAGGAAGAGAAAACTCGAACACATAAGGGAATGAATACGCATATGTTTCCCAGTTGAACAATGCCTTAACACAGGTATGAAGATTTGTCTCACAGCTATAACTTCAACACTCCCTCTTATCAGGAGAGAGATCTTCAAAATGTCATCACATGACAAGTGCACATAGCTGCAACCAAAATGGATGTCAACAAAAATCTCATCACAGATTTTCCCAGTAAGAATTGTTATCTCAGCATAACAATATTCACCATAGCTACTCCTAGAGGGTGCATTAGAGAACAAAAAATAAGTCATGGAGTCACACACATTACTTCCACCATGGCTACTCCCAGAGGGTGGATCCACCATAGCTACTCCTAGAGGGTGGAACAAGGGATTTCACCTCGAACTTCTCTTGTAGAGAAGAACTCATTAACAATGGATTGCACCTCGAACTTCTCTCACAGAGAAGAACCCATTAACAAGGGATTGCTCCTCGAACTTCTCTCTCACAGAGAGAAGAACTCATTAATCATATCCAAATAATCACTGAAGCTGAGACTCTCTCTCAGCAAGAGCATCATTCTCCATGATACCAAGCTTATCCCTGAAGTAACAAAACTTCTCTCAGAAGTGGCTTAGTGAGTCCGTAGTCTGCTCCTCTGTAGAAATCTACTTGAGCTCAACTACATTCCATTGAACCATATCCCTCAAGTAATGATATATAATTTCCACATGTTTGGTTCTATCATGAAAAACTGGATTAACTGAAAGCTTCACACAACTTTGGTTATCACAAAGAATCACTATAGGTTCCAAAGACTGCCCAAACAAATCTGCAAGCAATTTTTAAAGCCACACAACTTCTCTTGCAGCCACACAAGCTGTAACATATTCTGCTTCAGTTGTACTCTGAGCAACACAAGATTGTTTCTTGCTGCACTAGGAAATCATGGCTGAACCTAAGTTGAAACAACAACCCGAAGTGCGCTTCCTGTAAGGCACACAACCTGCCCAATCTGAATCAGAAAACCCCTGCAAGTTCAGCTCTACACATGAAGAATATTTTAAACCATATCTCACTGTACCACGAACATATCTCAATATGTGTTTGGCTGCCACAAGGTGAATTTGTCTCTGTTCACATATGAACTGACTCAAAGTATTAACAACATAACAAATATCAGGCCTTGTATTAACCAAATAGATTAAGGAGCCAATTAATTGCCTGTACATAGTAGGGTCAACTAAATCGCGGCTGCAATGTCATGCAACTTTTTCAGATTTGCTTCCATAGGAGTCACCATTGACTTACACTCTAACATACCAAATTTCTTCAAAATATCAATAGCATATTTTCCCTTGACTCAATATAATTTCATTTGGTCTTTTTTGCCAAACCTCTAGACCAAGGAAGTAATGCAGTAAACCAAGATCTTTCATTTCAAATTCAGAAGCTAACTCCTTACATTTGATAATGAGATCATCGTCACCAGTGAGAAACAAATCATCAACATAAAGCACAAGAATCAACACCTTGTCATCATTTACCTTGAAGTATAAATTTGGATCAACATCATTCTTTTGGAAGCCCAAACTCAAAAGATAGTGATCAATTCTCTCATACCAAGCACAAGGAGCTTGCTTAAGGCCATACAATGCCTTTTTCAGCCCGCATACATGAGACTCCCTATTATGAATCACAAAGCCCTTTGGCTGCTCAATGTATACTTCCTTTTCAATTATCCCATTTAAAAAGGCTGTTTTCACATCCATTTGATGAAGTTTCCAATCCTTCATTGCTGCAATAGCTATGATGGTTTTGATGGAAGTGTAATAAGCTACCGATGCAAAAGTCTCTTCATAATCTATGCCTTCCTTTTGTGACAAACCTCCAGCTACAAATCTGGCTTTATGTTTTTCTATACTTCCATCAACTACATGTTTAATCTTAAACAACCATTTAGAAGAAACAATTGATTTACCTTTGGGCTCTGGAACAATGTCCCACACATCATTTTTGATGATGTATTGATACTCCATCATGGCATCCTTCCACACTTGCTGATTTGAAGCTTCAACACTAGAAGGCTCATGTGCTATAGCTACATAACCTGCAAACTTGTGAGGCCTCTTACTCTCTCTAAAAGTGCCACGAGGGGCTGCATATTTTTCAGCCACTTCCATAGTGTGCTTGGCCCACAATGGCCTTTCTGATTAGTTGAACTATTGCTGGGATCTATAGATCAATAGGATCAACATGATTAGCAGAGTCTTCTAAATCTGTATTCTCCCTCTAAGTCTTTGAAGGTGAGACAAGATCAGCCATATCTATGTCTTGAGGATACTCAAAGTCTTCTCTATCAGATTCCATGTTAGACTCTTTAGATTTCTTGCAAGCTACATCTTCATCAAAAGAAACATCCATGCTGATTTCAATTTGCTTTTGACTAGGAATGTAGATTCTGTATGCTTTTGAAGATTCACTATAACCAATAAAGATACCTTTCTTTCCTGAAGGTTCCAACTTTGTTCTTTTCTCTTTTGGAACGTGAATGTATACAGGACATCCAAAAATTCTGAAATGACTAATATTTGGTTTTTTACCTGTAAAAGCTTCTTCTGGAGTCATGTTGTCTAGAATTTGATGAGGACTCCGATTCTAAATGTACACTGCTGTTCTGTGCAAGCCTCTACTCATAAAAATGTTTGAAGGCTTTGATCATGGATCATAGCCTTCACTGCCTCAATAATTGTCTTGTTCTTTCTTCCAGCTACACTGTTTTGTTGAGGATTATAAGGGACACAAAACTCCCTCTTAATCCCAGCTTCAACAACACAAGTTATGAAAGATACCAAAAACATATTCTCCCCCATTATCAGACCTTAGAATCTTAATCTTCTTGTTAGATAAATTTTCAACAAGTGCTTTAAATTTTTTTAAAACGAGACAACACTTTATCTGATTCTTTAGACTTAAGAAAGTAGATCCACCACTTACGAGAAAAGTTATCAATGAAGGTAACATAATACCAAAAACCACTAAGGGAAGCAACTGACATAGGACCACACAAATCAAAATGAATTAACTGTAGAATTTCCTTTGCTCTATTTTCAGTACTATGAAAAGTACTTTCAATGTTCTTACCTAGAGTGCATCCCTTGCAGACACTTTCATTGTTTTGGTTGAACTTGAAGAATCATGAGCTAAAGCTTGAATAAGATGGGCTGAAAGCTTGTAAAGACTGTCATGACGAACTCCAATCTCACCAGCTGATTGAATGTTGGAGTTGTTCTTCCATGCAAGAACTTTTCCCTCAACAAAGGCAACATGATAACCCTTGTCTTCTAATGTTGAAATAGAAATCAGATTCCTCTTAATGCCAGCAAAAAAAAGAACATCACTCAAGTGAAGAGGAATTTTGGAATCCAATTGGAAGGAAGTAGAACCAGCACCCTTCATGGAATAACTTGCATCATCGCCAATAATAACTTGAAGATGAGAATCTTTTTTCCTTCAAGTTGAAGAGGTGCTCATGATAACCAGTAATATGATGAGATGCTCCACTATCAATCAACCATGTATCACTGTTAGTAGGAACATGCTAGAGAGAGCAGAAATAAATAAGAATCCTTCAAAATTTTCATTTGACTCTCTTTGAGGGGGAAGAGTTCTCAACATTTGCAGCAGCTACTTGAGGCTTTGGTCCTGGGGTACAATCTCTAGCAAAGTGTCCAAATTTGTCACATCTGAAGCACTGGATCCTAGGAAGATCATTCTTCTATTTCTTGGAATCAGGAGTTGACTCAACATTCTATCTCTGAATCTTTTGAAATTTCCTTTCTTCCCTTTCCCTTTTGAAATGTGGCCAGCAAGTACATGATCATTTTCATGATGATTTTTACGTCCATTGCCTCTAGCTTCTAGTTTGCATTCTTCTTGAATGCAATCAGCTCTCAACTTGTCAAATTTAGGAAGATCGTCTCTCCCATTGACACCTTGGATGAAGGATTCCCAAGAGTGGGGAAGTCCATTCATGGCAAGCATAACCAAATCCTTATCTGCAATTTTTTCTCCAATCGCACTAAGCTGGTCCTTTAACTCTGTAATCTTCATAAAATATAAAATAAGTGATTCACGTCTAGCCTTTTCACATGCAGAAGTTGACGTCTCAGTGCTAGAGCTCTACTGATATTGTTGAATTCATATAGGTCCTTCAGAGTCTGAAACATCTCTTTGGTTGAATTCAACTTTGATATAATGGGAACCAAATGATCCTTAACCAAATCAATCATAATCTTCTTTGCCATGATCTTGTTCTTTCTCCAATGAATTTTCTCAGCATCATCAAAAGGTTAACCTTCTGCAACTTCCGAATTCACATAGTCAAGAAGGTCATTCTCTTCAAGTGCAATTAAAATCCTAAACTTCCATGAAGAGAAGTTAAGCTTCCATGAAGAGAAGTTTGAAGAGCCATCTAACCTATCTTGAACTTTCAAACCACTCATCATCGTCAATAGCTGCAAACATCCAACCGAAAATAGAGCAAATAGAAAAAGTATAACAATACTTCTGGTTTTGGATCGTTTCCTTAGACCCGTTCTGATACCATAATAAATTTAGGAACCAGAAATAAATATTGCAACAATTGAAATCACAAATTCAATACGACCAGATCACACAATGCATTTATCCTGGGAAAAATCCTCCTCACTGAGGGAAACAACCCAGCCCACCGAAAGATAGTTCTTTTATTAAGTTTCTCAAAACAAATTACAAAATCACTTGCTTATGATTGAATAAAGTCTCAGTCAATCAATAAACATTCTTTATGAGTTTTCTTCAAGTTACTCTCAGTCTCTAAATTATTCAGAATCACAAAATATATCTCAGTGATAGAAAAATGTATCTCTGCTATACAACAGTGTATCTCTGCAATACAACAAAGTTTCTCGGCAACACACCAAACAATATAAGACGATAACTGAAGCTACTCTCAGCAGATAAATACTCAGATAGCTCATGATACACAGACAAGCACACAGCTCTCTTTTCTTTTTCTTTTGTAACACAACAAAGAAAATGGCACATGATACAATAGACCCAATACCAAAGACGCATAAAGATTAACCAACACCCGATGGTTACAATATTCATTGCCATTGGAAGAATATGAATCGACCAAAATAATAAACATAAATTCACTGACACTTAATATGAATCAGCAACAATAAAGAGTACCGTTAAGGATCAAATAGGAACCCAAGCCTCTAAGAAAAAAATTTGATGACGAGGGGAAGGAGAACGCAGATACACATGCCACATGAAGCCACATGTACTGCCACATATTATACGCACAATGCCAAGAGTCCATGATGCACAACAGGAATAAATGTAACCATACACGATTCTGAAATAATATGAAGCTCTCCAAACTGTGAACACGATGGGAGAAGAAGGAAGAGAAAACTCGAACACATAAAGGAATGAATACACATATGTTTCTCAGCTGAACAGTGCCTCAACACAGGTATGATGATTTGTCTCGCAGCTATAACAATTTATAGAGTCAACAGTAAAAGATGCTAAGGTCTTGTATTTGAGGAAAATTTTGAGGACTAAAATAAATTAACTCTATTCCAAAATTATGTTGAAACTTTGCCAGATTTCTCTTAGTAAATTCTCCCAGTTTTCTGTTATTTAGATGCTATATGTTAGACTTCTTTTAATCCTGCAGCTTTAATTGGCTGGTTTGAATTTGGTTTTGATTCTGGCAAAAACAAAATTTGAAAACTGTTACTGGTAAAAGAGCATGCTATAAAATCCATGATTAATTTCAAAGATACAAGTGAATATTTTAAAATATTATTACAGAAGATAATATTCATATAAATGTCTCCATTGAAAAAATTATGGAAGTTGGATTTACAAAGTGAAACCTTTGTTTCTCTAAATAACCTTAGGATATTATACTATATAAATGTTATCTGATTGATGATAACCATCTGTGTTCCATGGGAATGCATCTCTGACCATCAAACTCCTTTCCCTGTCCTCAATATGGTGTTTCAGTATGGCAGGATGACCCTTAGCCATCCCTAAAAATCTTGAAAATCTTTCGAACATTTCCGAAATGTGTTGCAAAAGTAGGAATGTTGTGGGGACTGTTTGGCCATCTCCAAGACAGCCAGGGACGTCTGAGACGTCCCAGGGACGGTCAGATGTCCCACAATTTTTTATAATGTTTAAAAAACATAATAATTTACAACGCTAAGAAAATCTCTTAAATATATCATGGCAACATTATAACAGCAGTATAACATGACATTGTTATAACTGCTGCAATGCATATATCATGACATCAGTATAACAACAATTGAACTAATTGTGACAACGGTGATAGCAATAAACATTTCATGATTCAGATATTATCCCTAATGATATAACAGTTAACACTAACAGCAATAAATTTCTCGTGATTCAGAAACATAGCTACTGTTATATGATTATATAACAGTAAACACTGCCAGCAATAATGTGTATTTATGATTCATTGTTCAAAAAAGTCTCAAACTTCAAAATTATTGATATGTTATCAAAGTCAGTTGATATATTATAAGAGATTAAAGGAGCGTATGCGATGGTCTGGTATGGTGCGGTATAATGTGAGAAGTGCAGACACTTTTTTTTTTCAAATGTGGTTGGCAGGTTTGCTTCTGCAGACATCACCCAACATTATGTTATACTGCTGTCAATTGACTTGTAGAAATCTCTCTCTCTCTCTCTCTCTCCACACACACATTTATATATACATGATATTTATATTTTAGTTGTAAATGCTGTGGAATGTAGATGATAAATGGTATGAGGAGTAAAAGAGTAAATGTTACAATAAACAACTAAAATAGCAAGCATATCTGCTCATGATATTGAACAATCAATCTTCGCTTGGATACATGTACTAGGTATAAAGACTACGCAAAGATTAAAATCAATAAAAAAGTTAAAAACTATCAATAAATTATGGGAAAATTGAAATTTAACTTAAAAGGAAAGACACTAGTATATTCACTCATAGATTTATCATTTAAACAATAAATTTTAAATAATAAAGTTTAAAATTTGAAACAATCAAACTGCCCTGAGATAGAGCTATTAGATATTAACTAAAGCCTATGCACAAATTTTTAAAATTGATAACTATTATCTGATTGTGGGAAGAATTATCTTTGCTCTGAAAAGAAGCACAATTTAACAGTCACATCTTTACAAATTTTTAGAATCATTTTCAAATTTATGCATCTTTGACATTCATTTCTGTGCAAATTGCTCAGATGCCTAGTAAGCTCTTTCCCTGTGTACAATTTTCACTTTTTATTGCAATCATAATGATAAATACTCAAGGCTCAATTTTTATGTCTGCAGATCATTAAGAATGTTTAGTTTCTTCCTCATTAAAAGTCTACCTGGATTTCCTTCACTTAAAACCCATGTTTGCAACTTGTCTGTTTTGCACTTTTAAAGCACCATCTTTTTCCAAAACATTTTACAGATCATTGGGTATGTTTTTATTTTGCTTCAAGTGTTTTTCTATGTCCAGTTTGCTTTCTGTTTCACTCAAACTTTTGTAATATTAATAATTATTATTGATTTTTGATTTATGTAAATTATGAACCTTGGTTAAGATTTTGAAATGAAACAATTCTTCTATAGTATATATCATTCTTCAGATACAGTTTTGACCTGGCTATTTTAATTTTTGCAATAGTAAGACAAATAGGGTCACCACACATTTAATGAATTCAATGTCTACTAACTAGTACAACCATTCCAGATAATAATTAAGTAGGATTTCATGTGAAATGGATGAGACTGTTTTCTGGAGTTAGTTTTTATTAAACTTGAAAGTGTAAATAATGGAAATCAGCATGTCATTTTCTATCAATTGTCTTTTTCAAACAATCTTTTAAAATGTTGTTTTTGCTTGTGGCTTTGACAGACTGCTTTTATTATCTTGGTTTGCAACAACCAACTTGTTGAGTGGGTTGAAAATGAGTTTATATGGATACTAGAGCATATACCAGCACTATCTCACATTCTACCTCATCTCATGGAGAAATTGCACACTGCAAGGGAGAAATTTTATCAGCAGGAGATTATACCAACAAACAAAGTAAAGGTCTCTACTGTTTGCCCCAAGGAAAATTTGAGAAATAATATTAGTTATATCTTTGATTGTTCTAATGATTGAGATTGTATCTTTTTTTTTGATAAGTTCAATAAAGCCTCCATTTAAGAGGTAAATGTGTTAAGGCATATTGAGGATAGAAAAATTTGCCTTGTAATAAATCTATAGGAGCTATAATTATGCATTCCACACTACAAATCGCAGGCCAAAAGGGCACCTCTGAGACAACAAAACATATAGCTGAATTGGAGAGTTAACTACAATAGATATTAGATACACACGTATGCAAATTTTTGGTCATAGAATTATGATGGGGCTTAAAGAGAGATTAAACAATCTGCTCATCCACTTACTATACAAGATGTTTAAAGCTAGCAGAGGTAGTTCACCCAACAAAAAGCAAATCAATACTCTGTCAGGTACCATTTAGGATCAACCAAGAAGTACAAAATGAAGCTATTGTACTTGATTGAGAGTTTCATGTCAGACTTTAGATGGGTCATAAATTATCTGAACTTTACCTCTGCCATAGGCCAAGATACCTTCAACGAGACAACCAGTACTTATCATATTTAAATATTTTATATTCCTAGCTATAAGTGCCAACTAACAATCAGATTCATTGAAGCACTAGCATATTGAGACAGAAAGCTAAAAACAAAATTGTTCCCCATCCATCAAACCATACAGATATTAAAAGGTGGCACAGAGTTTTAGGGCTTAAACAAAAAAACCAACTAAAGAATTTATCAGGAGCTTTAGAAGATCAACCAAGAGGTGTAAAATGAAGCTATCATACTGATTTTGACAGTCATGTGAACACTAAGGCTAACAATCTTGAATTGGTGAATAAAAAAACCTTAGATGCTTTCTGAGCATCTATTCCAACTTTTCCCATCTGAGCAGCACATATTCAAGCATTGGTACTTGTTTGTCATGATTGTCGGTAGCTTGCCTTTGGAAAGAGTAGTATCTACCATCAAGTAAGAAAGAGCCAGAACCAAGCAGAAGATATTTTATAAACAGAATCTAGATTTAGTGGTTATGGGTATGCCACCTATGTTCAAGTTGATAGGGCTTTCAGGATGGTTGACTGGAGAAGAATGATTCTCTATTCGTCGAATACTGACATCTTGCGAGTTCCTGCCATTGCTATTTTCATTCATCATGAGTTTTGTTCCTGAGTTTTATTTGATCCCAGTTGATAATTTTCCAGCAGGGTTACCATGCTCTAGGGGATTCAGATAACCTTGGTCCTTGGTGTCTCTGGCTGATGTCTGTATGTTTGAACAGATATTTTCGTCAGGGTTCACAGTTTTATGGCCTATTTAAGAACCCAGCTTCTCTGCTATTAGTTTAAAATTGTCGAAGTTGACTTTACACAGTTCTGGAGTGGTTTCCTACAAGGAAATTGCATGGGAGAAAAAAGAAACTTAAAGAATATACAGAGGCTGATGCAAGAGAAAGTGATTATGAGGTTTTGTGGAGCTACATGGAGTTGAAGTGCTTGATGTTGAGCACACAAGTTGAGGTTTTCTGTTATGTTCTCAGACCCAACACCATTCCAGCTCAAATAAGAGAGAAGTTCAAAATTACTTGCACTGCTGAAAGGAAGCCAAATTGAAATCTTAGTGTATCCTTTCAGTTGAGCAGTTATTCCAGATGGACCATGAGATAAAGGCAAAAACTATTCTATATATGAATGAAATTTTTTTGTGGGGTTTCAGGGGTTTCAAATTTCAATTCTTTGTCGGGCTTTTTATGCTTTTTTGGACATTCAGTGTACAGTGTATCCTTATGTATGAATATTATTAAAGGTTTGCCAATGGGCTAGTGTTTTGACTTCAAAGATTTTGGATTGCAACAAAAATTATCATTAAGCCAAGGTTGATTATAAGGCAATTGATACATGCAGGCATCTAGTTCATTTTGATTTGTTCACATTTCTATGTGAATCTTCCCACCTTTGGTTTCAGCCTGCACATCTTCAGGTTTCTTATCATACACTAAAGGGGCGGAAGAGTGTGATTTGAAGGAACAGATGATCTTTTCCTTCGTTCTGTTGATGTGCGTTTTATGACCCACCAAAGAGTAGAAAAAAAATCTTATCCTCTCTTGATCAAAATCCTCAGTGTGCTAAGATTGCGAAACATCACACAATAGATTCCAAGGCTCCTTTAATGTCAGTTCTTGACCATGGATAAGCTCAGTGGTATATGTGATTTGCTGTTTAATCACGAGGGGGCCTTATGTTTGCATTCACTCAAGTTTACTTCAAGTGGTACTGGATATAGGAGCTTGTAAATGGTTTTGCAATTTAGTACTTTTTTTTTTGGATTTTCACAGAATATGTGGAAAGCAAAGGAGGAAGGGTTCAGGAATTCTATTCTACTCCTAAGGGTAATGACATCAACGAATACTGCCTTGATGGACGAATTCCAAATAATCGAGCTCCGCTTCGCCAAGTTAAACTACAACTACACGTGAACTGGTGCAATCTTCAAGGGGTTATGCAATTGGTTTTCATATCACAATGAATACCATCAAGACGAACAATGCATGTTGAATGATAGAAGTTAAGCATACAGAAAAGTGGGTTGAAGCTAACTTTTATGACCTACAATTAGTAAACTGTCAAAAGTATGAACCAAGGAATTCATCAAAACATCATTGCATTCCTCATTGAAATCAAAACACATTATCTAACAAACTAATCTAAATGAGGGAATAAGAGAACAAGCAAGCACTAAGACACATCAAATGATTAACAAACTTCAATGATAATTGTATTGTCTCAGTAGCTCATAGAAACAATCTTAGAATTCCATTGCTTACAAATGAGAAATGGGGCCTTTATATAGGTTTTGGAATACAATGGGTGGCCCAAATCAAAACAATAACTGATGGCCAGATTTGGCCACCTCAGTCCTAATTAGGGTTAGTGCAAGAAGAAAGAATCTATAATTAATGAGCATGTCCACACGGACCAATCAGAAAGAGACCTCCATATTAGTGGGTAATAAATGCCCACTACGCATGCCCATTCTGCAGGAGAGTGGGGTGACATGAATGCCCATTACACATTAAATGCACCTTTGTCTTGAATAGATTATTTTTGATTCCCTTCCTTAAATGCAGTGAATTTTAACTTGAAGACCTTTGACATGCGAGTGGAGATGACTGGGTGCCATGTTAGCATTTTGGGTGCCACGTAGGTTCGTGTCTTTTCAATCTGTATTACTTTTTAACCAAGATCCAACTTTGATTGACTCTTTAAAAACTATTTTTCTTTGAACAATTCCATCCTTTCCACGTACCTGCTTGGAATTTTATCTTCTTGAAATGGAATGGACTCCCTTGTTGATGATTTAGTCATTCTAGAATTTCCTCACACAGAATTGCCTAATCATGGCCTTGGCCTTTCGGAAGAAAATCAACTGTGATCCTTGAAGTCTTGAACCTTGCACATCCTGAACTGGAACTAGAACTGGAGCTCTCCGACCTAAAAGTCTCCCTTGAGTGCCTGCAACTGGAATTCTTCCTCCTGCAAAATGAAATAACGAACATAAGAATCATGCAAGTAATTAAAACAGAAGACATTTCTGCATCTCATTCCAGACTTGGTATAAAATTAGAACTCTTGGAATCTAAAAACTTCTTTCTCCCAAAAAGGAACTTTCTCTCTCTTCAAAACCTTACTCTCTCCAACATTCTCACACCTCTTAACCTGATTTTTCACATTTGCATCGGAATTACTTCTCTTCAAATTTGAGCTCTTGGAATCTAAAAACTTCTTTCTCCCAGAAGGAACTTTCTCTCTTAAAAACCTTACTCTCTCCAACATTCTCACACCTCTTAACCTGATTTTTCAAATTTGCATCAGAATTACTTCTCTTCAAATTTCATAGCCTCTTCTTTTGATTCTTCAAACTCTCTACAAAGACATTTTCTTTCCCTTTTGTATTCAAAGGGGTTGGAATTTAATATTCCGACAATTAAATCATTTCCAAGATTTATATTTGATGCAAGAAAATTAAACACTTTCCTAAATCAGTTTCAATCCACCTTTGTCATTTTCCAAAATTTTTCAATATTTTGAAGTTTCCAATTTTGATCTCAACTTGACTTTTGAATTCCATCACCGTAAAAAAACTTATTCAATTTGGAACTTAATGAAAGATTATAATATTTTCCCTCCGATGGTATTAGGAAAACCTTAATATTTCTCACCCGCTCTTTTCCATGAGCACTAATTATTTGAAGTGGAGGACATCTTGATTTCTCTATTTATTGATATCCCCACAACCATGCCATGAGCGCATTTGTAGGTGTTGGCCGACATTTCAATTTATAAACAATTCTTTGACCAAAGTAGAATGTGTTGGGAGTGTGTTTTGTAGGCATGTTATGGATATTATATTCCAAAGTTCCTTGACTACGGAGAAATTGCACTCAAGCTTGTTTTGGTGGGGGTCGTGGATAACTTTTCAATCCACCACATTCCTTAACTTGTGCTAATCTGCTCTTGGGCGCATTTGAGGCTTACTCAAGGACAAATATTTCATTTTGAATGTTCCTTCATTTATGCAAAACCGCGTTGGGCCGCGTGTAGGGCATTCACGTGGATTTTACTTACCAAGCATTCCTTCACTCACCACGATATGCGCTTGGTCGCATATATGTCTCCTTGGTGGATTACTTTTTTGCTTCCAAAACTCCTTGTCCGCCGGTGACTTGCACTGGAGCACATTTCTTCACCCACGATGGACAAGTTTGTTTGAAATGTCTCCTTAACTTATATTATTTTGCGTTGGGCGCGTTTCCTTGGCTATTGTCAATATGCGGTACACCTTTCACCTTTATCATGGGGACAAATTCATTGCTTCAGTGCACATTGTTAACAGACTTCAAACTCTGAGATAAATTCCAGACATATTTATGCATACGATGAAGATCTTGATGCTTCTGCGAGCCCTTGGAACCTTCCTTCACTCCTTCAATTTTGCGCTGAGTGTATTCAAGACTGGACTTTCTACCTCCGCATGTTTCCTTCATTTTGCAAGAAATAACGCTTTGCATGATTTGGTCTCTGTGGGTCATTTTTTCCTCAATTTCTTTAACGTAGCTCCTGACTTAGTTAATAGGTCCAAGCTCATCTTGGGCTTATTCTTCTACAAACGTCCCACTTGGTTGTGAAGAATGTGCTGAGAGCACATATATTTGAAGCTCGATGGTAGATTTGAATGCTCGATCTTGGTTTAAGGTATGAAAAAGATTTGCGCTTGTCCTGCCTTTTATCTCCCAACACATGCAAGGTTTTGGCAAATTGTCCCATTTTAACATTTTATGACTTTTCAAACTCTGCATCAAGCGCATATCAACGTGCACTGTGGACTTGTTCTTTTTGGAAAACAATTCTTGACATAGGCAAAAATGCGCTTCTCAGGGCATATTGGATGCCACTGAAAACGTTTCCTTCTCTCAAGCTGGTGTTTGAGCATTGCTGGGTGCATTTGGGAATGGTCTTGCCGTGGATTTGATCTTGTATCAGTGATCATGGTTGTTATTTGCTTAGGTTAGTTGCCCTCAGAGCGCACTTCTTCCATTGCAGACCTTCAAACCTTTTTTAAAATATTTCCCCCCTCGTAAAGGGTTTGTGCTCCGGCGTATCTACGGATATGTGAAGGATTTCATCTTGAGTGTTATTCCATGTTCCAAAGGGAATCGCGCTACGAGCACATGCTATATACCATTGTAGATGCAACATTGGGGCAGAGTCTTCTGAGATCGAAGAAAAAGTATTTTGTGTTTTCTTGAGGACCTGCGATAGGCTTTGTTGTCCCTTTGGAAGCTCTTTTTTTTGCACTTTAATTTCTATGTCCTTGACTTTCTAAACTTTGGCTTACCATTTGAGTTACAACATTTCGGGCTCAAACTCGAACCAATGTGATCACCTTCAGATAGACAACTTTCAATGCATACATTAGTAGAGGCAGCAAAATTTATCTTCGAGTGTGACTTCTTGAGAAAGTAGGTGCTCACCAATTGCTTACTTCCATGTTTATGACAACATCTTTAGGTTTTGGAAAGGACCTTGGTCATGTTAAGGGATCTTTGAAAACTTCTTGCTCATGTGAGATTCGTACTTGTGAGCTTTGAATAGCAAACACTTAGCAATTTTCCCCAATCTTTTTCCCTATTTTTCCCTTGTTCACAACTTTATTATCCTCCTTGCACATTTCAATTTTATGACGGTGGATGTTGTAGATAGTTTGCCTTTCACTTTTCTTTCTTTCTCTGCTGCATTTGAAAGGGATTTAGGACAGGATTTTATGAAGATTTCCCCTTTTGGGCGCATGCAATTCGTGTCGAACATCTTATGACTTCAAAATTTCATTGTTCACCAAATTATGGTGCCATGGGTCTCTTTGGGCATCTTAGAGACTTACCCCAGAATTTGACTCGACTTTACTACTTCCCAACATGATACACTTTGAAATTGGAACCCTAAAACGAGGAATCAAAACTTGACTCAAAACTTGACTCAAAAACTTATCCAACCTTGCCATTTCTCAGTTAGAACAAGAGGAACCCGAGAGACTACCACTGAAGCTACCAAGATGAGAAAACAAAAGGGGCTGAATAACCCGAAAAGATAGGGGTCCCATTTGCAATGGCCGATGTGTGAATAGGTCACAACAGGTTCCAAAGTTAATCTCCTTTCTGTGAATTCATCTTGAATTCTTCAATGATCATTCCAGTAGTCTTTACTTTTCAATCTTGACAGGATTGTTTGGGGCTTATAAATTGAGGCAAATAAAATGAACTTATAAACTCAAGGTAACAATTTTGAGGCTGATCTAGATATTTTTACTAGAAGCAAAATCAAATGAATTTATCTATTGCCCAAAGAATGCTAGAACACAAATGACCTGATCTGACAGTCTAGCTCTCTTTTTTTTTTTACTTCGTTTTAGTATCTTGCATCTGACAGTGACTATGTCCCAGCTTAGTTTGTTTAAAGGTTAAATTAATTTGTCTATGGTTTCAAAGCATTTTTGGATGCCATGTGGCTTTCTGATCTTGTATTCTGCCACTACGTTGATTGTTCAAAGGTTGTATCAATTTGTCTATGGTTCCAAAGCATTTTTAGATGTCAAGTGGCTTTCTGATCTTGCAGGCTGGCACTATGCTGATTTTATACTTTCTTTGTAGCATCCTGCATTTTATTTCTTTCCATTTTAGTTCGTTCAACAAAGATTAAATCTGGTTTACAACACTGGCTTTTATGCAAAGCAGTCTTTCCTTATTTTGAGCATCCAAGCTGAATATTCCACCACAAATTAGTCATTCTCAAGAGTACTGAAGATATTTTTAAAGCTTGTCATCTATCAGAACCCAGAATCAACTACTTCTGGAATGTAGTCCTTAAACAAAACCATAAGCATAGGTGTTTGGCTAGGAACCTGGCTTTCGAAGACCTCAGAGGTTGCTTTTGCTGCTATACACAAACATGCAGCATTCAAATTGAACCTTCTTTGCTTCTGATCCCCACTTTCCAGCTGAGCAAACAACTAAGTGTTTTTTCTTGCTCATAGGTCCATTTTCTGATCTTTTTCCTTTTCTTCCCTTGATATATTATGTTCCAGCTTGGCATTTGCCTTGATTGTATATGTGCTGAAGCGCCCAAGATTGATATTGATCCATCACCTCATCTTAGGGCTGATCCTCCAACTGGTCTATTAGCATTGCTGTCAATGAAATATCCTTTAGACTGATTTGAGCTATCAGATGGCACACTCCTAGTGAATATACAATATTTTCCTTTAGAGATACTTTGGAATTTAGATGTTCTCAAAAGGTATTGCTGGTCCTCAATCATAAAAGCTGAAGTTCTAAGATTCTTTTATTCTTTGAAGTTTGGAAAAGTACCAGTTGGGACTATTTGCCTCGGAGCCTTTTTCTTGCATGGGCTTGATGGTTTCCTATTTGTGAAAAATGAACAATTCTTTTGGAAGTTAGCATAATAATGATGATGCTTACAGTGTAGTGGAATGCATTCATAATCCTGTCAACTAATTTTCAACTAAAGGCTTAACCTTCTACAGCTGAGTTTTCTTCATGTCTAGATTCACATTGATGTGATATAAGAAACCTTATTATGGGAGATGGTGCAATTATCTATAACTGCATATTCCCCTTGCTGGTTCGTTTACAAATCTTGTGAAATTACTAATTCCCAAATTTTTGTGGGAGAATATAACTCTGATTCCAAATAGAAGATTTGGAAGGGAGTTGAAGATAAATGAATGTGCAAAATGTCTTTAGAGTTTGGCATACTTAAAAATCGGATGGCACATTGAAAAATTAGGTCTCGGTCTTCTTTGCTCAGGGAAATGCACTAAAATTAGGTCTCCAATGGTTTGAAGTTTCACTCAGCCAGTCCTTATAAACTGTCATGTCAGTTCCTTTTTTGCCTTTACACCCGTGTATGCTTCCAGCTTTTCTTTGAAAGCTTTAGAAGAAGGGTCATTGTTGGAGATGTTCTGATGTTAACTGGACAAAACTTTCCTTTCGAAGGAGTTGCTCGTTTTTCTCTAAGGAAATAATAGAGTGTGAGATACCTGTCTTATATTCCTTGTGAAGCTTTGCATTAAAACCTGTTCAGAAGGCCCCAGAGGCCATGCATGGGATGGTACATTTTCTAGAAGTTGCCTCTATCCATGAACAGCAAAACTGAAGTGACATGACTAACTCTTGTTGTGATGGAAACGGGTAGTGTATACTCATACATGAGAGTCTGAGACAATACATTTCTCATCGTGGATTGTATTTCTAGAATGCTATGCTTTTTGAAATTTTTTCTGTTTTCTTGGTCTTTCTCACATGTGCTAAGGAAACTTTTGCAGGGTAAAAAATGGAATTTCTCACCTGCGCTCATCTGGAATACATTTGTATGGCTTATGCTTATTGGCTTCTTCAACCAAATAATTACGGCAACTGCCCAAAGTTATGTTAGGGAGAGGCAGGAAAAAGAGATTAGCTCCTTAAAATCAGAGCAGGTTTGCGAAAGGCACCCAGGAAGACTGAATTCGTCTAATGGAACAGAGGATCTGAAGTTTGAATGAAGAAAATGGTCTCCAGTCTTTGCTACTAGCTCAAACAAAGGAAGGATGAATGTGTGGATTTCTGGCAACACCTACAGAATAGTCGCCTACTGCAACTATACAATCTCTTCTGAAATGTATACCAGCATTATTCAGACATGATCTCCATTTATTTGTATAAAATGAATTGTTGGTCATTAAAAATTGGTATGTTATTTATGTACATCGACTTGAATTTGGTCGATGTGCTTGCTGTTGTTATGTCAAGGCATTTCTCATGCACATATTTTTGAATGTGGGAAAGGCTGTGACTTACACTTTTAAAATTTTCAATTGCCCTGAATTCAAGGCTCTTTTGAATCAATTGTCAGATACAAGATTTCAGTCATTCATTTGCACTTGGATTTGACCTTTTGGATGTTAATAATGTTTATATAGTTGAACTGCAAGTTTTATATATTTTACTGGGAAACTTATCAAATTAAAACCTCTAACTAAAAGGACTTTCAAGGATGCTTTCAGTAATGTTTTGTACACCACACATACATGCCATGGTTTCTGCAGGATAACTGTAAAAAGGTGTCATGCTATTAAAAGTACTTAGATGCCAGAGATGTTATGTATTATATCATGTTCGTTTGGAAGTCTGTAATTTATTAGGTTGACATTTTGTCGACTATCAGAATTTGGCAAGTCTCCTGATTGGCCAAAGGAAAATAGGCTCCTCGGGTGATTTTTAATTATTTTTTTGACCAACCATGCGGAAAAGAACTTATTGCTTTGTCATAGTGAAAGTTCAAAAAAACAACAGATTATGTTTTTTATTTAACAATGTAAACATCTAAGACGTCTGAAAAAAATCTAGGTACAATGGTGGCTGCGCCGAGTGCTGTATATTAGCAACCTTGCACAAGTATATTCAATCGAAAGCTATGCTTAACCTACAATTTTCTATATTGCATAGTGTTATACAATAACAAGCTACACTTTGGTGACAAGTTCAGCAATGAGGAAAAGCAAATACATGGTAGATGGCCTTAACTGTTAAATTAACTAGCTTTCAATCCTTGAGAACCCAGATTCATTAATTCACAAGTGATACAAAAAAGAAGAAAACACAACGTAGCCGTAACTGGTAAATTAACTAATTTTGAAGCCATGTATGATACCTCTTCTGTGCATGAACTTACCCAATCAAAGAAATGGTCATTGAAGGCTTTGAGTATGCCAAGGTGTGTTAATATATTGTGTTGAACTCGTATTACAGTTTTCAATAAACAGCTCTTGAAGGCTACCGACTAAGAACTCCACTGGTAAAGTGACGACATGTTCATCCCGGGGTCATGACATTTCCATCATCTCTCTACACGATAATTAATACAATGATTACAAAGGCCATATCTCTGACATTAATGTTTTGCATTGCTTTTAAGTTAGCTGATACTTCGAGCCATTTTTAGAATTGATTCGATCATGAACCTTGCATTCTTTATGTTCACATTTTATGACATATGTTAGAGTATGATTATAGGCAGTTAAATGTGTATCAAGAATGTTGATCCACTACTGATGAATGTAATGGCGCGTTATAGAACATCTTTTTAGAGGAAAATGATGAACAATGACACAAATTTAGGTGTAGGTCATTCAAATTCTTACTATGGTATTTCTAGACTGACTTTGATCCCATGGGAATGCCTTTTGGTTGTATTTTGGGCAGGGACCCCTAACACACCCAAAACATATGCTCTTTTACACCATTTGAGGGTTACTTCACCCAACATTCATGCATATCATAACACAAATTGCATTCTATTTTTCAAATAAAATGAATTACAAATTCATGAATTGTAAAACATCAGCCATTTGGGCTTTACAACTTTACAAAATGTAACTACTACTCAACTCTGAAATGAAGGAGAGTTCTCTACTTCAAATTACCACTCCATTTTCAATGATAAACTCACAATAATCCACTCAACTGTGTATCAACTCTCAATGATCAACTCAACTTTGGATGATTAAACAACTAGCCCAAGCCTCCCTTTTATAGCATTCTTGCGTCTCTTTCAAATCCCACTCTCCCTGTTGATGAACAATACATATATGGCTATGAAGGAAAGCAATAGACAACCAATAGATGACCTTTAAACTTCCCTAGGAGGGCTCATAAAAGGTGTCTTTTTAAATTTCTTTAGTGGGTAGCTAACCATAAATATTGTTTTTTATTTTTGGGAGATGTAGGATTGCCCTACACCCTTGGATGCTCCTGCATCAGACACCTAGAGTAGAAAATTTTTGTGAGATTCGTTTCACAAAAATGGAGCTAGATGGTTAAGCCACCCTTTCAATTTGCTAACAATATTCAATGAATTCCATCACTGCATCAAATACATCCAACCGACTCTTCTTTGTCCTCTTTCAACACTTGGCCAGAACAAGCATCCTCCTCTAATAACACTTGCTCTTGTCTTCCTCGATGTGGAATTAGCTCCTCCATAACCTGAGCTCCACTATTTTTGTTTGCGACCCTATTACTTATGTGGAATTAGTTTCACCATAGTTCCACCTCCAAATGTTGCTCCACTCAACATCCCTCCTCATCTCACCACTTAAATTTCCTCTTCTTTGTAACCCACCCAAGTTTTGCCACCTCCACCAAATGCATTCTATAACCTCCTCTACACTCACTTCCCCAACATACACCTATCTAGCACCCTCTTTCTCTACAACCAATCTCTTTATGCTTGGCCGCTCCATGCTCTCCATCATTCTCATGCCCTCCATTAGACATTTCTCATCTTTTGTTATATCTTTATCCGTTGCAACAATATCTATAGTTGAAACTGTTGAAGATAGTGTCGGGAGGTTGAATCCAAAGCAAGACAATCATATTGTCTCAAGTGATGCATCACATCACTTGAGACATCACCTATTAGTTAGTAACATGCAAATCGATTATTAATGTCGATCACAAGACCAAATTCATTAGTCTTATTAATGAAAACGGTTAGTAAGAAAACTAATCAATAATAAAACCGATCTGAGTCATTGGTATCGATCAGTAATTGTTAGAAGTAATTACTAATAGTCATGTCCTTATTATCTTCAAGAGACACATTCACTGGCTATGAAAGATATTTATGATGAATCATTTGATGATTGTCGAAGATAAGAAGATACACGATACTCCAGATTCATAGCAACGATCATATTCACTCTCAGCGATCTATACATACAAGAAAAATCGAATCCATTAGGCATATCATAGACATTTATTGATCAAGGTTGATCAATATCATAGCATATTGAAAGATCGATATCATACAAAGAGCAAATCAGTATATACATATTCAGAGACATATCTATATATAACAGATTGATTTAGAGATCGATATATATATTGAAGATATTTGTAGCTGGGTTTTTTCACCTTCAACTTGGAAGGTTTTCCCAGGGTATTTGTTGCGTCAACTTGTTTAAATTATTTCTATCTACATAGCTATAATTTTATCAGAAAAACAACATAAGCCTCTTTCTTGTCTTCTTTCATGCCTTTCCAAAGACGCACTCCTTTATCTTCTATTACATCTTCATTTGCTTCAATACTATCCACTGTTGTAACATTTTCTTCAGCTTTTGAAAAAAAAAAATTCTGTTATCAATATTTTCAAACCTTGACAAATATTTGCCTCTACTGCAATATTTTCCACCTCCTGCTAAGGTTCAGTTTCTAAGAAGCCATTGATTCTTCGATTCTTCTCTAAGATGTCATTGTCATCTTCATCGAACTGTTTATCAAACAAAGGACCCTCAAAATCCATCATATTTGTCTCTACTTCAACCTCCTCGATCTTATTCTCAACCTCTGCAACTTCACTTTTGCTCTATTCCTTCATGCCATCATTAAGGCA
The DNA here is from genome assembly GCA_018584345.1 of Thuja plicata. Taxonomy (NCBI): domain Eukaryota; kingdom Viridiplantae; phylum Streptophyta; class Pinopsida; order Cupressales; family Cupressaceae; genus Thuja; species Thuja plicata. The sequence continues at coordinate 355,149 of MU224832.1, read as the reverse complement.
CACTGTTGTAGTATTTCCTCTTCTCTCTTTAGTTGCATACACAATTTTATTAATAGATGTATCTTTTTTAGATAAATAAAGCGAGTCCCTCATACCCATATTTTCCTCTTTTCTCTTTTCCATTTCTACTTGGTCTCTCATCATACCCCTCATTTCATTAATTCTAGCCATGTACATTTTTTCACTCTTCACAAGGATTGAAATTCCTAAGGGGTTGCTCACAACCAACCCCAAACTCTCTCTTTTTCATCTTCACATTTAATTTTCAACCTACAAAAAAAATTACATTCTATTTTCTACCCAACAAAAATTTCTAGGGACACACTTCTCACTCCCTCTACCCCGTCTCTTAGTGGAGGAACTATATCCACTTCTACCTACCTTCAATCTTTATTAAAGGACTATTGTAATATGTGCAATAGGTTGTCACTGATGTCAACCTACCATTGATGTCAGCCTATTAGATATTTATATAGAGATGAATTTGTATAGTTGCATAGGAAAAGAGGTGATTTGAGATCAACATGTTTAAGAGAGATGGTTTGACATAGATAAAGGTATAGGTTCAACATGTTCGAGGATAAGAAAAAGAGTCCATACGAGTCTACATGATTGTGAAGCAGTTTGGAAGACCAATACAACATGGTGATATCAGTTATGTTGCCCGGATGGTTGCCCGGATGGGTCAACATGGTTAAGAAGTGATCCAGATATCCCAAAGCAACATGCTTGATGACAACATGATAGTCCAGAATCCCAAGAAGATGTAATCATGACATTATGCAATTTGGAAGTATTGTAAGTATATCTTGTACCTCTTCATCTATACTTCTTAATGAACTTCATACATAGAATATCTTGAGGAGTGCAATCATGTAGATTGGATCTTTCAAGAAGTGATTGGATCTTTAATATTTCAAGAAGTGAATAGTTGTAGAGTAGTCAACTATCATATTACACTTAAGTCGTTGAGGAAAATTGACTTGAGAATTAAACAATGCATGTTTCTTAGACAAAGTCTTAGTATTTTGGTCCGCCTTCCTCCGCAGTTTTGGAGTTAAGATTGTTCATAATTAAGGAGGTTCATGTCATAATATCTTTCATAAAAAAGTTAAGAGTTGACTGCTGTCCAAACTGCACTAAGGTAGAGTGAAGTATTACAGAAGGTAGCTAAAATGCTTCACATTCCTTTAGACTGATAGATATGGTTGTGTAGATTTTAGGATATATTAAGATATATTCCGTACAAGTTTCAGGTGTTTTGGTGCACCACAATGCAATATCGAGTATTGAATTGTTTCACTCAGTTTGGAATGCTCTGTTTTCATAAGTTCAATCTGTTTTTCTACTTGCGCCAACACATAATGATTAGATACTTTAGAAGAAGGCTGTAGGAATACTGTGAAAGGTCTACATTTTTCTTATCTTTATTCGAATGTTGTTTTCGGTCTATCCTCGGTGGTGCAAAGGTGCATAGGTGGTAGTTTTAGTGAAGTTGTTGTTGGGATGACAAACTTGTTTTCTTCACATGCGGTATAATGCTGATCTTTTTGATTCCTTTTGGAGGATGTGTTAGGATATCTTTAGGCCTGAACAAGTCTTGGGTTGCTCCGCAGTTCATTGTATTTCAAAATTCTCGTGCTTCAGGTCGACTGGTAAAATGATATATGCTTTTGATTAAAAGTTATCTTGGAGCCGACCTATTGTGTTTTGAGTTTTTGCAGAGGATATATGTAGAAGATCAAATGTTTTGTGAAGTGAAGAGATTGTGATGGAAAAATGAAGTGTGAAAAAGGAGAGCGCAACGTCTGCATATGTTAGATGCATTGTAATAGTAGTTCAAATTCATGTTTTCCATTCATTTTAATAACATATTGTATGCATTGAGAAGTGATCTTCATTTGACACTGCCATAAATATTTCTTCAGGGAATAATTGCTTCCTTGCAATCCTAAAATAATGTTGTAATACTTAATCCTAAAATAATGTTGTAATACTTGTTCATATACTGTGAGATAACGTTCATCGTGGTTTTTCTCTCATTGGGTTTTCCATGTATAAATTTGGTGTCCTTATGTGGAATGATATGGTGCATGCTATGCTTTCAGTTCTTTTTAAAATATCAGATTCAATGTTTAAATTGTTTGAGATTAATTAATTACTGATTATTCTACTCTCTCCCCCCAACAATCCTGTGTGTTCAACAATTGGTATTAGAGCAAGGTTCCTTTAATCAATTTTACTAGCTGAGGTAGATCTTGGAGTGGAACACATGGGGTCTAATATATTGCCTATTCCTCTAAGAGATAAGGACATGATAAACTTTAATGAAGAAGATTATGAAATTGTCATGGAAGAACTTATGTTTGCACTAGAAGATTTGGATGTTGCAGATTTAGAGAATAGAGAACTCAAGATCAAACTCAAGGAATTAGAAGATACAATCAACAACATGAAGAATCAAGTTGAAGAAGGAAAAAAAGTTGCAGATGGTCTGAACATCGAACTTAAAGAATCAAAAGAGACAATCAACAACTTGACTGTTCATGTTGAAGAAGGGAAAATAATTGCAGATTGCTTGAATTCCAAACTTGATGACAAGTTAGTTGAATGCTCCAAACTTGAAGAAGAAATCGAATCCCTAAGAAAAGAATTGGAGAATGCAAAGGATTAAATTGACAAAGGCCTAAAACTCAAGAATAGTTCTAGCTCTCTTGATGATATTATTAGTAGTTAGAAATCCCAGAAGGGAAAGGGTGGTCTTGGACTTGATAGTGGTCAAAACTCAAATTCAAATACTTCCATAAATACTACTTCAAAGACAAAGAATAATGAATCTTGTGCTGTAGACTCTAAGAACATAAAAAATGACAAGAAAAGGTTTGGAAATGGGCATTGAAAAATCAATGATCAGAAGAAAAGCGTCAAAAATCAATGACTAAGAAGTTAAATAAAAATGTTATCCCAAAATTTTCGAGTAAAAAATTTTTTTGTGGAGGATTGTGGAGTAGTTTTGGTTCATTGTGACAACTCATTATAGTGAAAAGTTGATTCTCTGCCTCTAGACAAATGTATTAATTGTAAACTATTAGGGAAAATATAAGGTATACTTATGATATCATCTTTAAGATATGACTAAGAAGTTAAATAAAAATGTTATCCCAAAATTCTGGAGTAAAAATCCTTTTGTGGAGGATTGTGGAGTAGTTTTGGTTCATTGTGATAACTCAGTATAATGAAAAGTTGATTCTCTGCCTCTAGACAAATGTATTAATTGTAAAGTATTAGGGAAAATATAAGGTATACTTATGATTGTTCCAATCAAATTTGATCTCTTTTGAAGCATTCAAGAGTTAAGGAGGAGAAGGCGTTCTATGTCCATGTGTTCAAACCCTAGTGACAACACAAAGGTATTTTGAGATTTCTCGCACAAACCCTTGTTTCAAAATATTCTATCATGACATCACCTAGTGCTATTGATATCACAAAGATTCCTAGGACCAAATTACACACCCATTTAAGGAAAGATTAATATACAAGGAAGGGGATTTCTATTTAATTCCGACTAATGTGTTGTATATTGAAGATATCTAGATTTACATCCATGCTCCCCTGAATGAAATTTGATCAATTAAAATTCATGGAGTTGAGAGACAAGAAGCTAGATGACGATGGCTACTAAAAAGAAATCTAAGTATGCAAACATTCCTGCCGAGCGTTTTAATAGTTTGAAAGATTTCCTAGATGTTAGTGATGTACAAGAATCAATCAGATATGTTCTAAGCTGAATTCATTAAGAGTTTATCTATTTGGATAGGCCTTATGTTATTACTAAGGCTACAATTAAGGCAGTCTCTACTGAATGCATTTTGGTAATGAAATCAATAAAGAATAACATGGTTATGGACCTTATTGGAGCTAAGTCTATTAAGAAACCTTGATTGTAAATGGTATTATTGATCTAGAGGTCTGGTATGCCACCATGTGCATTAGATACAAGATTCACTATACAAAAATAAAGGGTTCTTAAATTTTAACTACTATCTACATTGCATATCAAATGGATGAGGGAAAATGCTATGACCTTTGTGAAGGCTTGCGGTAACAACTATTAGATAAGTTACTGAGAAATCACTTAACCGACTGGAATTAACAGTCTTATTGTAAAATCCTTGAGAAAGGTGACATTCTAAAAGAGTGTTCAAAGCCCTCTAACTAGGCCACTCCTAACAGGGTGAAGATCTTAATAGGTTTGCATAATTTACGAAAAGGGTCACATATAACAATGTGTATTATAATCTTTAACATGATTATCTTTTAACCGAGCATACTTCAGAAGAGTATTTTCATTTGTGGGTGACAATTCCTACAGAGGTTTTTCCCAAATTGGGTTTCCTCGTTAAATATGGTGTTGTGTGTTGAATGTTTCATATCAATGATATTTACTGTTTTGATTAAGTAAAAAATAGGTTTTGAAAGGACCCGAAACCTTTTACAAAGAACCACCGAAGGATAGATCACGAGGAGAACAACGAAACAACTGTAAAACAAAACCAAACACAACAAAGGGAACAAACAAGCTTTCCCACAAGAGAGAAACCAAGACCAAACTATCGATCTCCATACAAAGGGCATTTAAGATAATCATTTAAGCCCACCCTTATGAGACCGTAAACTCATATCAAAAGAAGGAAAATGAGACTTAAATTTATTTCCTTTTACTATTGTCCAACCTTCCTCCACCTTCAAAGAAAAAGTAGAAGAACCCACGACTTGAGAAAGAGGGCTAGCCCCCCAACAACCCCAGCTGGGACAGGGACAACAATAGTCCCCAAAACCCCCCTAGAGAAACCAGAGCATCAGAAATAACACCAGCAGCTCCAGGTAGGATAGCTGAAACAAAGACAACATCACACCGAACAGGAGCAACAACAACAACTTCTGGAAGGATAGCTGAAATAGAGACAACATCACACCGAACAAGAGAAACAACAACAACACCTAGAAGGACAACATCAGCTATAAGATCCAAGCCAACATCTGAGGAAGCAACACTAGAATCAGGGCCAAAACCTCCGTCCCTAGAAACCTTTTCAACAGTGTAATGGTGGTCAACAACGCCGACCCACCAAGAAGGAGATTTCTTCGGTTTTACCCTATTTGATAAGCATCGGGCAACAATATGGCCAGTCTTATGGAACTTTCTGCATTTGAACGGAACACCCTCATAATCCAGCGTTTGGATCCAAGATCCCCTAGGAGACACCAAAGTTATCTGCTCAGGAAGACCCTTAGAAACATCAACCTCCACTAGGATACGAGCATACGTCGGGTGAAAAATGTTAGAGGAAACCGCATCAACCATCTGAAAATATCCAATAGCCTCACCCACAAATTCGAAGACATAATCCATCCAAAGATGCAGGGGAAGATTCAAAAGCCTCACCCATAAGGGCATTATGTTAAAAGACTCAGTAAGAGGATCAAAATCTTGATGCCAAGGTTTTTCCATCAGGGGGAAACACTCCTCCCAAGTAAAATAGTTATTACACAGAATAGTATTCCTATCTATATCTCTATCAAACTTCACTATAAAAAAACCCCTAGCCACTGGGAATATCTCAAGAGTAGCAGATAAAATAGGCTCCCAGTGTTTGGAAATCCACACATGTAAGTCTACTAGAGAAGGCCAAAAACACCTAAATCTAAAAATAGCAGCATTAGTGGAAAAAGACCCAGCAAGCTTAAAGATCTCATCCATAATATCATTATCCAGACTCAACACTAAAGGAGCACTCACAGAAACAGGCGAAACATAACCTGAATGAAATCCCCTAATCCCAGAAGAAGGAAGAGTAGTAGCCATAGCTCCATTGATGTTAGCTTCCAAAGCAGCCACGTCTGCAAAAGAAGAAACACCCACAACAAACAACAGAGAACCAGGCCCACCCCCACCGCAGGAACCAAAACCAACCAGTTTCAACACTCCAACAACGACAACATGAGCCTGCAGTCCCGTCGAGCGGGAAACATCAGCAGAGGGCGACATTTCAAAAAATCAGGGTGGAGCGGTGGGGGGAGATTCATAGTTGAATCTAATTACAACTACAATGATATTTACTGTTTATGTAAGTTGCTGTTTGAGTTATTGAAGTTATTGGTGATTTGGTTGGTGCTATAGTTTTGTTCTATCGAGTTGAATCAGAGTTAAGTTTTAAAGCTTTAAAGTATCATAGTTTTCTAATTCACCCCCCTCTCAGTAAACCAACAAAGGCCTCATGAGGTACCCAAGTACAAGGAAATTCTATGAAACAAAGAAAAATGAGAAAACCTAGTGGGAAAAACTCCTCTCCAAAAAGAGATGGAAAAAAAGAGTAGAAATGCAATATCTCAAGAGACTCTCTCAAAACCATAAGTACAACCCCCCACGAGAGATTATCGTGACTCCAAAGCCCCCTAGAATGATAGAACCCTTGTGTTGATGATCAGACCACTGTGGCTCCAATTTCAAAGAAACAAAGGCAACAAACAAAGAAGAGGAAACCCCCGAATGTGAGGTGAAACTGGAAGGCCTGGATGATGCTCAAAAGAGAATGCATGAGAATCCTGTAATAGAATCTCCAATGAAGGGGGATAACAGATGTGCTGAATCTATCATCTGAGAGGAGATGAATGTACTCTGATATGTCCTCAACAACTGCACTAGGTGGCTCAATGCATGTAGCTACAATGTCAGACAACGCTGAAGAGAATCCTGTTGAACATATGTAAAATCAACAGGAGGTGGAGGTGTAGAAGTCACAACACTGGTCTCAGGAACAACACATAAGTTCAAGTGACATGACTTGACCTCAATAGGATCTCGTGAAGAAAGAGAGTGAATCTCCGACAATGGAGATGGTGGACCAAAATATGAGAAAGAGTACAATCGGGAAGAATGATCAACTATCCCTATTGTAACAATATTTCCTGTCTCATTATCTCTGATATGCACTAAATCTCATGTGAACTCAACTGTCTTTCTTGTCCCATTATGAGAAATTTGATAGATAGAGAGAAGGTTAGAGGACAAATATGGAACACATAGTGCATCATTGAATGCACCATCATCAATGTCAATAGAAACTTTCCCACATACAACCATAACAATGTTGTTCCCTATCAAAATGTATGGAGTAGTAGGAGAAGCCTCAAAAGAGGAGAATACATTCTGAGAAGATTCCATATGGTGTGAAGCACCTAAATCTAGTAGCCATCTAAAAGAGTATGTAAGAGAGGTTGCACATAATGCATGACCCTTTCCTTTTTTTCCGTCCATCTATTTGGAATGATGACAAATAAGATCTGCGAGAAGTAGAAGAAGGAATATCAATGTTTCTCTTCTTAAGAAGAGCTATCAAATCTGAAATCTATCTTGCATATCCATCTATCTTCTTCTCATAGAAATGATACTCATCATGATTGGTCTTTTTACAATAAGAACACTTAGGTCTTTCTGTCTTCAAATTTTCCCCCTTAGGAGAAGTGATGCAAAGGCTTCCATGGTAGGTTTATATTTCCCCAAGACACACCCTAATTTCCCTTAAGGATGGGGATTTACATGAAAAAGACTATACACCTTTAGACAAATCCTTCAAACAATCTATTCCAAACACAAACCAAAACTGGTTTACTAGGCATTTACAGTCACTCGGCCAACACAGGATAGCTCCACACTCACTGGCACTCGACAATAACTACAACTTGGCATATACTAGTTTTTCCAACTTGGCATATATATTGCTCATCCAATTACCCTTTTACCGACGTTCTACCAAAAGTATTAACTCCTAGGTTCAACACAAATCTTACTTTGTTAGGAGCGTATTCAAAATAAAGATTAACCAATTAAAATAAACTTATGAATAAGTTCTAACTTCATTCAAACCTGATGATCAAAAGTAATTTCCAACTACAGGAAACCTGCGACTGAACAAAATACAAACTCTTCAATTAAAGTATGGATACATTACATAAAGTGTTCAATGATAACATACAATCCCATTCCTTTTACATTATTCAACCAAAACTTGGTTGTATCAAAAAATGGGTCTGTTCACCATTTTGGCAGAACCATGGTGATAGCTAGAGGTGCGACTGTTTCAACTTTAGGACTTCCTCCAACTATCCACCGTCTACTTCCTCTTATTCTTCCTCTCCTTTGTTTGACCATCCCCAGGTTTTTATAAGCAATCCAGACAGTTACACAATTATAACTACCTCTCAGAGATTGACCAACTGTTGTCGGTTACCGGTAATCGCCTTCCTTGTGGTGACTGGTAACTGTCACTACCACCCTTGTTCCGACCGGTAACTTCCTTGTGTCGACCTATCACACCTTGTGTCGACTTAAACAAAACCTATGCTTTTAAAACCATTACATCATTTTGGAATTTTTAGTGTCTCTCATTACATTTTGGTGGCTCTAATGGCCAAATTACACGAACTTACCGACCTTATACAAACAAAATGGATCATTACATTACCTTATACTTCCCAGATTAGGTTCTCCTGCACCATACTGATGACATGTAACTGATTGAATGTTTGAATATGTTAAGTTGATCACTGAAATGCAGAAAGATAATGCAAGACATTAAATCAGTTAATGGATTGTATTGCCATTGATGTCAACTTGATATAATATGACCAGTTATATTCAAAGTGTCAAAGACTTCAGAGAATCAAAGAGATAAAGATTATGCTTTCAGTAATGCATAAAAGACCAGCATTCACTAAGTGACAACAAAACACCGACGACTAGTGGAACCCGACGGATAGAGAAAACCGAAAGTTAAGTCACAATGATGCCTGAGCAAGAAAACTGACAAGCATTATCGACGAGCATAATCACAAGCATTACTGACGGCCATAATTATAGAGTTAACCGATGGAAAACAACCCCAAAGGGCAGACAACCCCGACGGACATACAACACCGACAAAGAAGCCCGAGGAGAACTAAAGTTTTGAGTGAAACTATCAAAGAGTTAAAACACCGAAATTAACTGAAGTTCAAAAATGACAAAATACTTAGCTGGCAGAGCTAAAGATAGACTTAACTGGTTGCTAACATTATTTTCATCAACAAGTTAAAGCCAGAGATAAGTAAAAGATTTAAAGCTGTTTTATCCAGTTGGCAAGAAGATTTCTACGAGATAAAACAAGAGATATGCTTTAAAGCAAGATTGGCTAAGATTGCGGATCACGCCAAGAACAACAAAATCAAGAAGTAAGAAACAGTGATATCATGTCTATAAAGAGACAATCTAATTCATTATGAATTAGGGGAATGAATAGAGAAAGAGGATGCTAAAGAGAAACTGATGAAGAACAACTTCATACAGTCCTGATCAATCAAGCTGGGGAAAGAGCTAAATATTTTTGCAGACACCGAGCACTAGAGAAGCACATCATCACCGATTAGAAAGAAGTGGAGCAAAGGTAATGAAAAGACATATTGATCAGAAAGGTAAAATGAGCTTACAATAGATCTGAAAATTTGCAAGTTTAAGTTGTATGTGTGAACAGATCATTTACTATTTTAGTTTAACCATTGATTCAGAAAGTCTCTTAACCAAGCAAGACTTAATAATCCTTTCTATATTGAGATACATCCCAAGGAGTATCAAAAAGTTTGATCATGAAGATAGATTGAGATGCAAGATACCATTTGACAAACTACACTGGGTTTGGTCATAGAAGGTAGCATAGGGATGCCCGATATCAAGTGACAAACTATTCTATTTAAATCCTCTAACAAGGTCACACCTAATAGTGTGTTTGTAACCTTTAACATGGTTGGCTCTTCACCGAGCTCACTTCAGAAGAGTGAAAATTTTGGGTTACCGGTCCAGAGTGGTTTTTCCCTTAACAAGATTTTCACGTTAAAAGTCCATGTTTCAATGTGTTTATGAGTCATTACTTTAGTGTTTTTCATTACACATAACTAATTTGGATTGATCGGTATACACTAAGCAATTTACCATATTTTGGTAAATGAAAGACTGCTATTCAGTAAAATTAAGAATAAGGTTTAACAATGAACTCTGAGCAGTAGTTATTTGATAAGTTTATTTGAAGGCATACATCTTGTAGGATTGAAGATAACTAGAGGCTTAATATTGTGGTACTAAGTTTTTGGGTTGATTTATTAGAATATTTTGAGGCCATTGATTCACCCCCCCCTCTCAGTTATTTCTAACACATACTACCGACCTTGAAAATTTTCCAAGTCTCTTGGAAAAGTGAATGCAATAACTTGCAAAATTTTTTGACTGCAAACTATATCTTCAACATTGTCTTCATCTGTGTCTTTATGTGTATCTTTGCCTCTTGTCTTCTTGATACCTTTAGTGTACCATGCCTTCAACCTGAGACTCCCATCAATGGAGTTCAGATGGTTGTTTCTCAAGGTGCTGCTCCAGACTCAAGTCCACTCCTTCATGCTGCTACACAACCAACAACTTTTGCTCCTCACCTGGGATTCCCATTCATGCCTCTCTCCCCAGTCTATTGGTGACACACAATGGACCATCCTCTCTGGCCTTGGATCATCTCCTATGATCCTCTTGGTATACCTCCATGTCCACCCATCTACAGTGAGTGAACATGCACCTGCAACCATGAAACTTCAATAACAAGAATCAATTACCAAATCTCTTTCTCACCCCAGATGTTTCGTTGAGCTTTGATACCAATTGATGCAGAGGCTTCCATGGTAGGTTTATCTTTTCCTAAGACACAACCTAATTTCCCTCAAGGATGGGGATTTACTGTTAGTAATAACTGAGAGGGGGGGGGGGGGGGGGAATCNGGGGTGAATCAGTGGCCTCAAAAATTTATCCTTTAATCACTAACCACCAATCAAATAAACCTCAGATTATTAAGTCCCTACAAGATACATGTCATGAAATACTTATAATGATTAACTGTCTTTCAGTTTTCCTTCTCTGTCCTTATTCTCTTTGATTATCGATATGCAGTTTAACTATTTACTGAAATACACTAAATAAGCAGAGTATACCGATATATTCAGAAATGCATATGTGAAATGTAAAATAGTAAAGTAATAAACCACACACACATAAAACTTGGATTTTAACGTGGAAACCCTGTTGAGGGAAAAAACCACTGGGACTGGTACCCCAAATTTTCACTCTTCTGAAGCGAGCCCTGTTAAGAGCCAACCCTATTAAAGGTTACAAACACACTGTTAGGTGTGACCTTGTTAGAGGATTTTATACATATAGGTTGTCACTTAGTATCGGGCAACTCAGTTTGCTACCATCCTTGAA
>MU224832.1:314686-334960 GCA_018584345.1 Thuja plicata | reverse complement strand
ATTTTACAATTAGTCCCTCGGATAAACCAATAGAACTTCTTCAAAGTGATAGTTTGATGTGCATGCTTCTTGATTTTATTCATAGTCTATATTTTCAATTGGTTTTCTCATTTTGCATGGTTAAATTCTGTTGATTGAGGCCTTAGTCAATTGGGCTGTCATCTGAGAAGTATTAGCTTTTTGAAATATCTCTGAATTTGTTTTAGGTTGCATGTACATTCCATAACACCTTTTAAGTGATAAGTTTTCTTGTAAAACTATCTCTGAGGTTGAACATAAGATTGGAATGATCTCGACTCTATTGCCCATGATAGAATAAGGCACTAGTCTAATTATTATTTGGATTATAGTTATTCAATTCATTGTTATAGTTTTGTGATATATTATCTATCTATTAATTTCAATTTACATACATATTTACTAAACATTCTTTCAATTACTCAAAGTATTTTAGTTTATAGTTTATGATATATTGTTTTCAGTTAGATTTCTTTCAAGTTCCTTGCCATACTTTGAGAGACAAAAGTTTGAGTTCCATACACAAGTTATCTGCTATAAAAAGCCTGTTTAGGTGAAGGTTCACCCGCCTTGGTTTTGCAGAGCCAGAAGTGCAGGGGAAGAGGATCATAATCGATCATTCCCGTTAGTTGGCCAAAAAAAAATGGTTTTATAAACATTGGATTGGCAAGTCCATAGGAAATCCAATTCAGCATTTTTGGGCACCAACACATTCTTCAACCAAAACTTGGTTGTATCCAAACACGTGACTGTTCACCATTTTTGAAAAACCATGGTGAAAGTAAGAGGTGCGAATGATTCAACTTTAGGACTTCCTCCAACTATCTACCATCAACTTCCTCTTATTCTTCCTCTCCTCCTTTGTTCGACCATCCCTAGGTTTTTATAAATCCAGACAGTTACGAAGTTATAACTACTTCTTGGAGACTGACCAACTGCTGTTGGTTACCGGTAACTGCCTTCCTTGTGCCAATTGGTAACTGTCACTGCCTCCCTTGTGCTGACCGGTAACTGCCTTGTGATGACCTATCGTACCTTCTGCTAACTTAAACAAAACCTATGCTTCTAAACCCATTACATCATTTTAGCATATTTAGTGCCTCTCATTACATTTTGGTGGCTCTAATGGCAAAATTACATGGACTAACTGACCTTATACAAACAAAATGGATCATTGCATGACCTTAGAATTCTTGGATCAAGTTCTCCTGCACCAAGAAGGTGGGCCAGAGGGGTGCTAAGAGATAGAAGCTTGGACTACTCTCATGTCAACCGATCACATAAAATCTCAAATTTAGGCATGGTAAATCGTGGACCCAAAGCATCCATGGTGGAATATAATGTAGAAGATAAAATGTGAAATGGACCTCGAAGGTTAGTAAGAATCAAATAAATACACTTTGTGTCTATTTTTTCTTACCACAACCCTGTAACAACGATCACAATGATTTGAATTTCAAAAAAAAATCCTCAATAAAGGGAAAAGAATCAGGTGCCAAGGAAGTCAGTTCTACCTCAATCTATAGTGCCCTGAACTAATTAATGGTGCCAAAAAGATCTTCAAACTTACTCCATATAGCCCAAGGAGTTGTGCAACCCTCTAGGTGAAAAAGGAGACTGTCTAAAACATGCAAGGACATCAAACCCATTGCCTCATCCATTTTGTTTCTATGCTATAGAACCTCAAAGGTACGTTGCAAAACATGTTGATTCTCATCCAAACATGACCATAACCCCTTAGACATGAGAAGTCTAGTCATATGTGCCTTCCAGGTAAAATAATTGTGCAGTAAGATGGTCACATGAAGAAGTTTCCACCATATTGAATGTGTTTTAAAGAGGTTTCTGATTTATGATATAAAAAAACAAGAAAAAATAACCCCCCCACGACACAAAAATCCAAATCCCAATACAAATTTGAAAGTTGGAAAGCTATGAAATGCAAAAAAATACTTCTGACTATTGCATGTGTACCTGATATATTTTTTGATAAAATAAACTACATATATGGAAAGATCACTAAAATATCTTTCCAATGTCTTCGTTTTCAAAAAATGGAGTTAGGACGTGGAAGTTATACCTCACGGAGTGAAAAAAACATCTTCCTCCTATAAATGTGTAAAACAAAATGCAAATAGAAAAATATGGAAATGAGACGAGAAAAACCAGAATCGGCTTCGAACGATATTTTCAACGATATCTCGTTTGCCCAATTTTGATACCGTATGAACAAGTTATGAACAAAAAACCACCAACTTCTCTTTATGAAAAAAGTGCCAAACTTAGTTGACGGGTTGATGGCCATCAAATTTAGGCCCCTTCCTGCTGATATCACAACTTGCACATGTAGGCGTACTTTTAAAAAAAGGTATGGAATTTTGTTTTTTAAAAAAGAACGTAGCATTTCAAAAGTTTTATAAAAAAACTATAATTTTTGTTTGAAAATTTATTAAAAAATTTAAAATATGATTTTGATTTTTTTCCTAGAAAATCGTGTCTGTATGGCCACAGAGCAGGGAGGCAAATTTTTGCTCCAAATGCTCTGGTGACCGAAATATGTCAAATTTTATATCAAAATTCATCCAATCAACCTTTTGAAGATGATGGCAAGGTTCGTTTGGGCCCAAAGTGCTCCAAAAAATAGTACCCCCTTGGATCGAAAAAAAAAACAACCTTCAAACCCTCACAAATCAGACTTCGTGTGTCCAAAAAAGATAAACTTATAGTCGATCTTGACTAATTTCAGCATCCTAGATTCAATGGTGAGGTTAAAAGAGACTGAAAATGCACAAAAACTTAGTTTTCAAGACAAGATCCCTCAAAAAATGAACAAGAATCTGTAGGTTTGAAGCTCTGATACCATGATAGAATACATAAATGGTGAATTCTCACAAAACCCAGTGAACAACTACATGCAAATAACCTATCACGAATAAGAGAAACTGAAAACACAAAAGAAGTGTTGTAAACACCAATGGAAAAAATGTATATGAAATACTAAATATTACAAGAGATCATTCCTTATAAAAATGAGATCGAGACCCTAAAAGGTAACCCTAAGCTGAAAGAATTAATAATTAATGAGCCTATGTTTAACTAAAGTGAAAATAAAGTAATAGGTGACTTAATTAATAAATCAATATGATTTAATTAATTAAGAAAAGAACCTATATAGTCCAACATGAGAGACAAATCCAAGAGCTCTCAATAAAAAAAGAGTTAAAACTCTAATGGGCATTGTAAAAGAAGATAAAAAAAGATGGAAAGAGAAACAATAAAAAAAATTGTAAATTTTTTAGAGGAAACGAAAAAAGAGCCAAAGTAGTTATTAAAGAGAAATCTATTAATCCTCCTGATGTTTTTGATCTTTAGGACATACCTGAAGACTTCACTCAAGATGTTGACCTCTCATCCTTTGATGTTCCTACATAAAAAAATGTTGCACTTGAGAAGAATGATAAGAAAAATTTAGAGACTATTGCTCTGGTGAATAATGAGCAACAAGGATTTTTTGAACAAGATGTAGAAGAATAAGGAAATTTGAATGTTCTTCCTCTAGAGAACATAGAACTAGATGAAGGACAAAATGTCCCTCCTTTGAAAAACACTTATTGAGAAGTTAAGAACAAGAAGATTGGCATGAAACCAAGGTAAACAATCTTAGGATACAACAAAACAGATAGTGGATCAACATGTTTGAGAGAGATGATTTGACATAAATAAATGTACGGGTACATTATGTTTGGGGATAAGAAAGGTAGATCAGAGGAGTAAGCATGATTGTGAAGTAGTCTAAAAGACTAATGCAACATGACGATATCAATTATGTTATCTAGATGGGTCAACAGTTGCAGTTCATAAGCAAGTGAGTGAAAAAAGGGAGTGAAATCATGTAGATTGGGTCTTGAATAGTTCAAGATTTTAATTAAATATCGGTAGAGCAGTCAAGCGTTAGACTGTACTTGGGTTGTTGAGGAAAATTGACTAAGACATAAAATATTGCATGTTTCGTAGGCAAAGTTTTACTATTTTGGTCTACATTCCTTTCCATTGCAAGCTCATGTCTTGTGGTTCTTGAGTTAATATTGTTAGTTCCTAAGGAGGTTATTCCTAGGGTTTCATGTAAAAAATATCACAATAAAAGTTAGAGTTGATTTTTCTCCAGATTGCACTAAGATAGAGCGAAGTATCTCAAAATATAGCTAGAATGCTCTGCATTCCTCCACTCTGATCGATATTATTGTGTGGTTTTAATGATATGTTAAATAAGGCATAAATATGTTCCATAAAGGTTTCAGGTTTTTTTGTGTACCACAATGCAATGTCCCAAGTATTGAATTGTTTCCGTGAGTCTAGAATGCTTTGTTTTCATAAGTTTAATGTGTTTCTCTACCTGTTCCAACACATAATGATAAAATATTTTAGAAGAAGGTTGTAGGAAAATTATGAAAGGTATAAATTTCTCTTATCTTCATTATCATGTTGTTTTTAGTCTCTCCCTAATGGCACAAAGGTGCACAAGTGACAATTTTGGCAAAGTTGCTATTGTTAGGCCAACAAATTTCTTTCCTTTACGTGTGGTATGATGATGATATTTTTGATTCCTTTGGAGGATGTGTTAGGATATATTTAGGCTCAAAAAATCCTTGGGTTGATATACAACTCATTTTATTTTAGTATTCACATGCTTTGGGAAAACTGGTAAAATGATATATGCTTTTGATCAAAAGATATCTTGGAGCTGATCTATTTGGTGTTTTGACTTGTTGCAGAGGATATATACAGAAGATAAAATATTTTGTGAAGTGAAGATATTGTGATGGATCAATGAGTGTGTGAAAAAGGAAATTGTAATATCCACATATGTTAGATCCATTGTAATATTAGTTCAAATTCATATTTTCCATTCATTGTAATTAGGGAGAAGTGATCTTCCTTTGGCACTACCATAAAATATTTATTTAGAGAGTAGTTTCTTCCTTGGGTTACAACCTGAAAATAATGATATAATACTTGTTCAGCATTGTGAGATAATTCTCACCATGTTTTTCCCTTCATTATATTTTTCACGTAAAAATCTGATGTCCTTGTTTGGAATGATGTAGTGCATTATTTTCTTTTAGTTCTTTTTAAAAAAATTAGGTTTGATGTTTACTTTAAAAGTATAATTGTTTGAGTCTAAGTAATTACTGACTCAACCCCCCTCTTAGTAATCTAGTACATTTAACAAGGGAAAACACCCCGCTTTCATACATAATTCATCCAACCAAAGGTCTTCGTTTAGATTGCTGCACATTCAATGATCTATCTATACACTCATGATATATGGCTCTGATACCATTTTATGCAGGGGACCCCCCTAACATACCCAAAAAAAGATTCATATATACCATATGAGGGTTACTCCACACAATACTCATGCATAACATGAAAATAAAATAACACAATTTTCCTTCCATTTCTCAAATGAAGTGAATTACAAATTCATTAGTTGCAAAATATCAAATAAGATGTAGCTACTAGTCAACTCTCAAATAAAGGAGAACTCTTCTCAAATTAAAACTATTACTCCAGTTTCAATGATCCACACCACTCTCAATGTTCCATTCAAACTCTAGATCAAATCTCAATGATCCACTCAACTTTGGATCAACTCTCATTGATCCACTCAACTTTGGATGATTAAACAACTATCCCAAGCCTCTCTTTTATAGCATTCTTGTGCCTCCTTTAAATATCACTCTTCCTCTTGATTAAAAACACATGGGTTTCAAGAAAAACAAAACAGCCAATATATGACCCAACTTCTCAAGAGGGATCCTAAAAGGTGTCTTTTCAATTTTAAAAAGGTGGGTGCGTAAAAGGGTGTCTTTTCTTTTTATTTATTTAACCATTCAATAAATAAGAGTCAATAATTTTCCTTTTCTTGTTCTCTTGTCAAGAAGGGTATATATTTATGACTTTAAAATTATAAATGATAAAAAAGGTGTCCCTTCTTGAAAATTACAATCTTAATTGAACATAGGTCAAAAATATTAAATAATTTAAACCTACCATGTCCTCTTGGGAACTTTCTTAGGTACATGGAGACCTTTATATGCTTGAATTCATTTTTAACCACCTAACCATAATATAAAATAAAAACAACACTACTTTTGGGAGATGCAAGATTTCCCTACACCCCTAGATGCTCCTACATCACTATATATTGAAGGCTTAAGATGGAGGGAATTACATTTTTTCTTTGTAGTGATATGCCGATGAATTTTCTTTAAAGGAACAAGATATATAAAAATCTTCATGTTAATTCTTTGAGCCTCCAAGTGTATGGTAACATATTTTTGTAGTATATTAATATTTTGGTTTAATTCTTTGGAGTGTAGGGCATTTTTACTCAAATATGATTTTTTTAGTATATTGGTGTTCCCTTCTATCTATTCTTATTCATTTTTATCTATTAGATTTGTTAATTTACATGCACTATTATGCAACCAAATTTAGAGATCTAAAATCTTCATTACTCTCTTCAAAGAGTCAATGTGTGGAGTTTTTGATTACGTGAGAAATAGGTTTTAGGGACCCAAAACCCTTATATAGAGGATTACAAAGATATGATAAATAAGGTCCAGCAAGACAAAACAATGACTACAAGACACAACAAAATTTTGGAAAGAACAAAGAAGCTAGTAGACAACTAGGAACCAACCAAAGGCCAACAAACAGACAATAAAAAGGAACAAGAAAAAACTGAGACTAATTTTTTTTTGTCAGAAGCTCAGGAGCTTCAAGATCCAGGCGAGTTATCTTATCAGTAGCAAACCAGATTTCTTCAATCTCCTTGTTGGCCTTGAGAGCCTCTTTCTTCTTGGTACTTGTTCAAGTCCTCTTCCCAGGTCTAGCGTTATCCTTAGGACTGGTATCCTTCACCTCCTCCACTTGGACGATGGATTTCTCCTGATTGATCTATTCTAGCTTCCCCAATAGAATATTCAAATGTTCAAAAATGACCTTAAGGATCTTATAGCTTTGTTCCCCAATTTTCTTCAAGGTAGATTCCAAACTAGAAATTCTCACATCTACGACATCGAATAAATTTATCAAACTCCGCAGCCATAGCCTCAACGTCATTGATAGCTTTAGTCAAATCTTTTACATTTTCAAAGATAGTACCGTCCTACCCCCCATCTAGCACTTTCAAAAAATCTAGCTTGCTGGAAAAGGCACTATGTTTAATTTTGATCTCCTTCACCTCGTGAAAGACCCATTTAATGATTTTGTAAAATCCCTGAGCACCTTCCTTAGCCTCCTGAAGGACACCAAAGGAATAATCTTTTCTGTAATTATCTAGGGTGCTAAGCATGACCCCTTCCCCGGAGAGTACATTATCAATGTTAGCAGTCTCCTCACCAATTGGGTGATCCCATCATCTGCAGTCACATTATTCTGATTATTACCACCCTGGGTAGTCATACCAACCTTGGGGGAGTTAGGAGGAGGGGAGGGAACCAGTGTGAAACCCTTATCTTTACTCACAATACTAGGGGGAGAGAGATTGATTATATTTTTGGTGGGGAGGCCTCCAGCCTAGTGGCAACCTTGCTATCTGAACCCCCATCTTCTTCAACCTCATCATCTGACCAATCACTATCAGACTTAAGACAATGTGCAGATTTAAGTATGTGCTAATTTGACTTTATATGTGTAGTTGTATTCAAATGTATATAGAAACCTTAGAAAATCATATAGTACTATATTTTCATATTGGGTTCAATTTTTCCTACAATTGGTATTTTAGAGCTATGGTCCTTTGACGGTTGCACGTTCTTGCATGTGATGGTTCCACGATATTTAAGGTTCGATATTTATTTTGTGAATTCTTAGCCCAACAATCTTGCAAAAATATATAAGAATAAATTGGTTAATTATTAATTCTTTTATAAATAAGTCTTGGAATTGATTGTCTTATAGGGTACGACAAAAAAATTCAAGGATAAATAAGGCATAACATCATAGAGTTGGTCATTTGGTTGCACTAGGAGCTCCTATTTGATAATATGGAACAACACTCTTGCATGGTAGCTATGTGTTCTTATTTTGTGGCTATGCGCAATAGAGGGCTCATGTTGGGTGCTTATAGTTGGATCGCTAGATACATATGGACAATGTTGGTTGACTAAAATTTGGTGTGCTTATGTTGGGTACTTGGCTTTAGTCCTTATTGGAAGACTTGAACATTTTTTTTAACAATCTAATATGCATGTAAAATGAGGTGGTTGTGGAGTTAGCTTGTTTGAAGGCTTAATGTTGCTAGATAACTCTTTATACCTTTGAGTGGTTGTACTTGCATGGTTTAGATTTATATTGAATGAATTTGGGAGCTTTTTAGATTTATATTTAAAATATATGGTTATGCTTATATGTGGAATTTTATTATTCTAGTTTAAATATTTTGGTGCTTTCAAACTTTTTGTTCTTTTAGATGGTAAGTGAAAGTAAATTTGCATGCATGCCTTTGAAATGGATGGTTTTGTAGGTTTTACATATTTAAATCAAACCTATGATTGTGTAGATATGCAATGATATTTTTTTTTAGATTTTGAATCATGCAGGGGTGTATCTAGATGCAATATAATTGTATATTTATGTGCATACTTAGTCCACAATTTTGAGGAGGTTGGTTGTAGCCTTCTCATTGTAGAGGTGTTGATGCATGCTTGTTAACTTAATATTTATGAAATTTGTTTATGTTGGATTCCTAAGTTGATGTTGCCTTCAATTGTGGATTTTTGGTAAATTGGATCTAGGTTTGATCCTTTTGTCTCTATTTTTATTATTATTGACACAATGTTGAGTTTTCGTGTTTGTGGCTCTATATTGTTTTGTGGATCCATATTGTATTGCTTTAATATCTATGAGTTTAGTAGTTTTGAGGGTTTATTGTACCCACATGTTGTATATATAAATTTGATGTTGGGATGTATATAGAATCCATAGACCTTTGTAGTTATAATGGTGTCTTCTTTTAGTATTTGGATGCAAACGATTTAGATGCCATAGTTTGGTAGAATATGGTTTGTTGGTCCTTCAACTATCACGTTGCATTGGTGGACTATAATAGTAAGATACTAATATGGTTAGATGAATTATATGTAATTCATTTTATGGTATATTGAGATGCTCGTAACATTCCTATAATAGTATTTTGAATAAATTATAGTTGTATCTTCTTGGAATCTTGATTAGTTATCTTATTGGCTTGTAAATTTTGGTTTTTATTTATCCTCTTGAGTTTTTTATGTTTTAGTTGATTTATTGTGCATGAACCATTTGAAATATTCACTTATGAGATAGTTATCATGATTCCTTGTGTAGATTGATATCACTACCTAGTGGGAGTTTTGGTAGTGATAGAGATTCATCACTTTATGATGGATGATCCTGTTTACTAGTTGTTGGTATCATGGAGGAGCTATTCGATCCTATCTCTTCTACTTATTTAGTGTTATATGAAATCTTGAATTTTATTGATTGGAGATGACTATCTTAATGTGATTTAGAGATGTTGGCATCTTTTGACCATGGGGGAATTTTGGAGTTTTTGATAAGGTTTTGCTTATGATTGTTTGGTTTGAAAATGATCCTCATATAGGATGGATGTTATTGTACCATGTAAGAATTTTCATCATGCATTAAAATGTTGGTTTTATATATGTGCTTCTGAGAGAAAAAATATCCATTAGAGTCAAATGATCTTTTTTTGAGGGTATCTAGATCATAAATGGAGAGTTCATGAATTTTATATGTACCCAGGGATACGATTTTATAACATATTTAGGTAGGTGTAGATGCTGATATGTGGTACAGATCCTTTAGTTTTACTGGGTGATGTTTGACAACTTATGTATTTAATAATGTCAAGAGATGAGTAGACCTTCATTAGTATTACCCTTCCAATATATTATTAGGAGGATCTCCATATAAGAAAGTCGATTATCATTATAAGAGATGTATAAAGTATAATATTGTATCTGGGATCTCTTGGAGATATAATGTGAAGTGGCTTCTTCCATTAGTGTATGGTTATGCCCTACCTCAAGAGTTTACTATTGCATATATTGTATATTAGGGCATCTTGGACCACAAAATCCCATGTTGTGTGAGTTGTATCTTCTATATTATATTATTTCTATTATTATATGTGGATCTTAACAAGTGGTATCAAAGCTACAATTTGGGAAAAGATGTAGAAAACCCCAATTTTTGAATATTCTCCTATATCTACAAAACAATTGTGATTTTTCAATATCTTTTTTTCTTTCTTCTTGAAGTTGGAGGATCATACAAGGAAGCTACAATCCAGAAATCAAGTTTTAATCATCAATATGTTGAGAGCTATTGAAATTTTTAAAATTTTCAATAAATTTGCCTTCTAGGTTGCAAATCAAGGAGTTTTTATAAAATTTTAACATTTTTGGAAAGTTCATTAAAATTAATGAGGGGTCTATTAATTTCAGTTTTTAATTTGAGGTTGATTACACCATATTTTGGTTGGATCAAAGTTGGGTTAGTTGGATTTGATAGAATGGTTATCTATTGAAATCATTTTTTCTTGAACACTAGTTGGAATGGATATATTGAATTTTGATGGTTGTGAAGATGCATTAGAATGGTTGCAAAAATATAACAAATTTGATGGTGAAACTATAGCATGTAAATTAAAATTTTTCATTTATCTTAAGAGGTGAAGTTAGTGAATGCTTTCATTATCGTGTCTAGTGTGTGTGTGTGTTGTAGTTCTACCTCCACAATCATAGAAAGGACACTGAGGAAAAATATTGATGCCATATACACCTCCTCCTATCTCTCAAATTTTAAAGTTCTTTTCATTCCTCTTCTCATTCTTAGAGAAAAGGATGAAATCAAATTGATGTTGATTGATATCCCACTTCCTTATATAAAAGCTCTAAACCATAACTGAAAAATTATGGTGTGAGAGCACCACATAAAAGGTCATGTTATGGATCATGAATTTACTGTGAGAAGTGAGTTCCCATAAGTAGTTGTTGTTGGTTTAATGAGAGGGGGAGGGGGTGAATAAAAAAACAATAATAATTAAACCTTAAATCTTAAACTCTGATTCAACTCGGTAAAAAAAACTACGATAGTAACCGAATCACCAATAACTTCAATATAACAATCAACAAATTAAGTAAACATGCACAATAAAAATTCAACACATATAACACCAATATTTAATGAGGAAACCCTATTTGGGAAAACCTCTATGGGATTTGTCACCCACAAATGAAAATACTCTTCTGAAGTATGCTTGGTTAAAAGCCAATCCTGTTAAAGATTACAATGCACATTGTCAAATGTGACCTTGTTATGGGATTTACCTCAGATCTATTAGGATCTTAACCCTGTTAGGGGTTTCCTAGTTAAAGGGCTTAGAACACTCTTTTAGAATGTCACCTTTCATAAGAATTTTACAAAAAGACTGTTAAGTCCACTCAATTAAGAGATTTCTCTGCTACAAATGTTAATAAGAAATATTATAGAATTTGATATGTAATAATACAACTACCTCTTGCTTGATCATATCCCTTATGTGCTCTTTGACTACTGCATTAATAGTTCATCTATCTCTTCTCTAGACTCATATTTTACCTTTTCCTTCCTTCACTACTTCACTCGGTAGCACATCCACACTTCAAATTGCCAGCTTCTCTATCATTAAATTTCATCCTTTATATAGACTCTATTTTTGCCTCTTAATCTCTTTGATTAGGTTTTCCTTCTTTTACTCTCAACCATTAAATCAATTTTTTAAACTGATTCAATGAATTTGATACTCGGTGAGCTGCGTTAGCATCACCTCAGAACTTGAACTTTTCTTGGAAGTGGTACCATCACTTTTGGCTTAATATTTACCATAGATCATCACCTTGAATTTTCCTGATTGTAGATCTCTATAACTAACTCCTTCTTTGTCCCTGGATCTTCTAGATCATTGTGACTTTGCATTAAATGTTGACTTGATCCTTATTTTACGCTCAATAACCAACTTTCATGTACTCGGTGTCTTGTCTTGCTCTCAATGTCTTAGTGTCTGGGTGTCTCTTACCGACATACACTCTCCTTTACCGATAGACTTCATCATGCTTGGCAGCTTAACTATTCCCTTTACTGACTTGACCAATCTGCTTTACCGACTTGACAAAAATAAAAATGATCTAATCCTTTCTACAATCTTGTATACCTCTGATCTCGGTCATCATCATCATCATCATCATCATCATCATCATCATCATCTCCTTCTTTAGCATTGATGGCCATACTTTCAATTGATGATTTCATACTCTGATATCTCTATTTTGTATTTACTCCCCCCGAGCTTCTTGTTCTCCCACTGTGTTCATCAACATTTTTTTATTTCTCATTCTGTCTCATTAATCACTCATTCTCCCTCTTTCTATTCTAATATCATCAATCACTCATTCTCCCTCTTTTACACCAATGCCAAAGATACATACTCCTTAAAAATTGTTCAGGTAGTGGATCATACCTAGCATGTACTGATATCTCATTTCATACATAATTACTTTTCACAACTTTAGGCATCACCTAAAGTGTGAAAACTAGCATCAACTCACAAAATAGATATTCTAATGAATTCTAGAACTAATGCAACATACATCTTTCTCTAGTGAATGTTGGAGAGGGGTAGGACCCCTAATTTACCTTGAGGATAATCAAAAGCATCCTTCAGTAGTGGCTTGGTGAATATATCTGCTAATCACTCCTTTGAATTCACATACTCCAATATCACATGCTTGTCTTGAACTTGTTCTCTCAAGTAATGATACCTGATAGAAATGTGCTTGGTCTAAGAATGCATCACTGGATTCTTTGATATGTTGATAACATTAGTATTATCACAAAAAATACTAACTAGATCAATAATCTCATCTTGCATACCTTCAAGTAGCTGTTTGATCCATTCAATGTTTGCACAATTCATAGCTGCATCAACATATTCAACCTCGATAGTAGAATGTGATATACAACTCTATTTCTTACACAACCATGTCACTAATCTTTCTCCTAAAAAGAAATATCCTCCACTTGTACTTTTCCTATCATTAATGTTTCTAGCCCAATCAACATCAGTGTAGACTTTCAATTCAAAATTGCCTCCTTTCTTGTATAGTAGACCCAAGTCTTCAGTACCTTTCATATATCTACATATTCTCTTGACTACAGACATGCGTGATTCTTTTGGATCGGCATAAAATATTGCAACAATGCCTAATGCATGAGAAATATCAGGTTTGTTATGTATAACATACTATAACTTACCAATAATTGATCGGTAGAGTGTCTCATTTACTTACTTTGACTCATCTTATTTTGATAATTTTCAACCAGTAACGATCAGTGTTCCAATCGGTCTTGAGTTTTCCATACCAAATGTCTTTAGGATCTCCTTGATGTACTTTAATTGTGTGATATAGATCCCATCTTTGAATTTTTGAATCTGTAGTCCAAGAAATAATTTTATCTCCTATCACGGACATCTTGATGCAAGAACATCTCGGGTTCATGGAAATCATGTATCAAACAAAAATATGTTTTCTTGTGAGCTTGATAACTTGTTGGATACTTTTTGTAGACTACTCGGTAACTACTCTGGAGTTCTTGGTTGAAGGTTCTATTTTGTTTCACTGACCAAAATCGGTTACTGTTCTTGGCATGGTTTCACCGACCTGTCTTGGTGGGTCGGTGGTTTTCCTATTTCCTATCTCACCGAGTGTGTTTTATTTTTTTGGATCTTCAGGCTGATATCTTCATTTAATTTTGGTAGCAATATTAATTTGGGATCTCTCATTGGGATGCATGTGGATGTAAATATGGTTCACTGCTGTTTCCTATGTTGGATCTTTATGATCTTTTGGGGCCGACCTTTTCGATAGCCTCTTGTATAAATGTAGTGTCCTATTCTTAGTTTAGGGAAGTAGTTAGAATAGTATTTTTGGGGATCTAGGGTTTGTGGATCTCACATGTATGGGGAATATTTTGTAATATTTTCAGATTGTATTGGCCGTAGTCGAGAAGGCCTTAGAGTCTGACATGTATGAAGTTTGATGAATTAATAAAAGTATGTATAATCCTTCTCTCTTTCTCTATATTTTTAGCCTCCGAGTTTTGTATCTCCAAGTTGGTTTGGTGCTTGGGAGTGCCTTTGGCCCTAAGTACTATCCTTCCTTGTATTAGGTGGTATTAGAGAAAGGTAAGATATGAGGTTCCTCTTTTAAATCCAAGTTGGTTGATTTTTTGTGGGGTAGCGAATTGCGATCTGACCTGCAATTGCAGAGGGTTTCAAGATGGTTCGAGGGAAAAAAAAAAGATCTAGCTTAGCTGTATGCTTAAGACATATTGATGCTATATTAGAAGCAACCCAGTGCCAAGGAAGACATCTTGAGGATGTTAGTGATGATGAAGTCAAGGAAGTACATGAGGAAGCCACACCTGCACCTATAATGGATCAAGGGGAATAAATATTCCTGAAATCATTGATAAGTTTGAAGTCCACACCTCAGTTTAAGCCTCCTAAGTATAATGGAAAGTTGGATTCAGATAAATTTATAGACTAGATAATTGAGATGGATAAATACTTTGAGTATGAAAACATATCAGAGGAGAAAAAGGTGAAGATTGCAAGCACAAAGTTGAAAGGGCATGCATCCTTGTGGTGGGAGAATCTAAAATTGGACTGAAAGAAGAAGGGAAAGGACAAGATCAAGGTATGAAATAAGATGATAAATAAGTTGAAGGGAAAGTTTCTACCTTTTTATTATCAGATTAACCTACTTAGGAGAATGCAAAGTTTGAAGCAGAAAGATAGCTCTGTGAAATATTACACCGAGGAATTTTATAGGTTATGTATCAGATCTAGACATGCTGAAGATGAGGTTGAAAGAATTGCAAGATACCTAAATGGCTTAAGGAGTTCTATTCAAGAAGAGATAAATTTGGTAAAGATGGAGAGTATTGAAGAGGCTTATCAATTTTCCCTAAAAGATGAGGAGAAATTGAATAAAAGACATGAACAAAGACAAAGAGGAAGATGTGGTAGATTCCTTAAAGGAAGAGGTAGATCTTATGGTGAAAATAGAAGATCTGATTTGGACAAGAAAAATCAAGACAAAGGAAAGAATGAGTGGAAAGGTGGAAGTTCATTCAGAGGAAGAGGTAATTACCCCCAAGGTGGATATAAAAGAAGAGGGTTCCAAGGAACTTGTTACAATTGTGGAGAAGAGGGACATAGATCATTTGAGTGAACACATGCAAGAAAGAAAGTTGGTAGTAGAAGAAATGCTTTGGTGCAAGAAGATTCACCCAATTAACCTGATAAGGAAGGAAACATGACGGTTAGAAGAATCTTGTAGAGTGAAAATAATAAGAAAGATATGGTAATGAAAATTATGTTCAAGACCAGATGCAGAGTTGTAGAGAAAGTTTGGAAAGTGATTATTGATAGTGGGAGTTAGGAGAATCTGGCATCCGAGGAGATGGTTAAAAAGTTTCACTTGGAAAGAATGAAGCACCCAAAGCTCTATCAGATTTCATGAATCAAGGATGAGAATACTCTTATAATAAGTGAACAATGTTTTATGAATATGAAAATTGGAAAGTATTATGATAAGGTGTTGTGTGATATTATGCCTATGGATTTCTCTCATATTTTGTTGGGAAGACCTTGGCAATATGATAGACATGCTATACATGATGGAAGATAGAACAAATATACTATTTGGGTTGATGGAAAGAGTCAAATATTGTTACCTTTGGTTGGAGAATATGTTGGTGAGGTATGTACATCTCTAAAATTTTGTTTGATGTAAGGTAGATAGTTTGTTAAGGATATGAAGAGAAGTGATGTTTTTTATGCTTTGATTCCTAACAAACCGAGTGAGAAAACAAAAGATAAAGTTACTACATAATTTGAGAAGTTTCTCACCGAGTATAAGGAGCTCATTTTAGATAATGTACCTGATGGTTTACCACCAGTAAGACATATTAGTCATTGTATGGTTCTGATTCCTGGAGCTAGTTTTCCAAACAAGGCACCACATGGATTGACACCGATCGAGAATGAGGAACTCAACCAAAAAGTTCATAAGTTGTTGCACAAGGGTTTGATCAGAGAAAGTTTGAGTCCATGTGTCGTACCAGCTATTTTGGAACCTAAGAAGAATGGAGAGTGGGAAATGTGTACTGATTCAAGAGCTATAAACAAGATAAAAGTTTAATATCGGTTCCCTATACCAAGAATGGATGATAATGGATTGTTAGAGTGGAGAATTTTTTTTTACCAAGATTGATTTGATGAGTGGATATCATCAGATTAGAGTCAGAGAAGGTGATGAATGGAAGACTTCTTTCAAGACAAAAGAAGGTTTGTATTAATGGTTGGTTATGCCTTTTGGTTTAACTAATGCACCGAGTACCTTTATGAGGTTGATGAATGAGGTTTTGAAGAAATTATTGGGTAAATTTATGATTGTATGCTTGGATGACATTCTGATATTCAGTAGGACTAGAGAAGATCATTTTTTTCACATTAGATAGGTATTGCAGAGATTGAAAGAGGAAAAATTGCTGATTAATTTGAAAAAAGTGTTCCTTCATGAAAGAATAACTTGTGTATTTAGATTTTGTGATTTAGCTGATGGTTTGAAGATGGATCCTGAGAATCTTGAATCTATACTTGATTGGCCTACACCTGAGAATGTTAGAGAAGTAAGATCATTTCATGGGTTAGCAAGTTTTTACCTAAATTTTATCAAAAATTTTAGTTCAATTTGTAATGCTATGAATGAGACAATGAGAGGAGATAAGAGAAAATTCAAGTGGACACATGGAGCTGATAAGAGTTTTGAGAATTTCAAACAAAAGGTTTCTGAATTACTTGTGTTAGCCTTGCCCGATTTCAATAAGGTATTCCAAGTTGAATGTGATACAAGTGGCAGTGCAATAGGATTTGTGTTAAGTCAAGAAAGTAAACCTATTGATTTCTTTGGTGACAAGTTGAATTATACTAAAAGGAAATATTCTATGTCTGATCAAGAATTATATGCTATTGTTCAAGCTCTGAAGAAATAGAGACATTATTGGATGCCGAGTGAATTTTTGTTGTATACTGATCATAAGGCTTTACAATATTTGGGTAGTCAGAATAAGTTGAACCAGAGACATATGAAATGGGCAGAGTATTTTCAGAGTTTCACATTTATGATAAACATAAGAGTGGAGCATCCAACCGAGTTGCTGATGCATTGAGTAGGGTAAGATCTTTGTTGACTGAAATGAGAATTGATGTTCTTGGTTTTGATGATATGAAGAATTTGTATGAAACTGACCATGATTTTTATGAGCCATGGAGAATGTGCAGAGCGCCTATTGCAGACCAACCAAGTAGGTTTGAAGAATATTTCATTCAAGAAGATATGTTGTTCAAAGGTATTCAATTATGCATACCGAGAGGATCAATGAGAATCAATTTGATAAAGGAGAAGCATAGTAGTGGTTTGGCTGGATATTTTGGCATTGATAAGACATTGATTTTACTTAAGGAAAGGTATTTTTGGATTTAGTTGTATAAGGATGTTCAAAAATTTGTTAAGAGTTGTGGATTTTGTCAAGTTTCAAAAGGAGTAAGTCAAAATACTAGATTGTATACACCAATTTATTCTCCTGAGTAACCTTGGAGTGATATTAGCATGGATTTTATTCTTGGCTTACCGAGGACATCAAGAGGTAATGATTCCATATTTGTTGTTGTGGATAGATTTTCCAATATGACACATTTTATACCATGTAGAAAAACATAAGATGCAGTGCATATATCAGATCTTTTTTTCAAGGAGATTGTCAGATTGCATGGATTACCGAAGAGTATCATATCTGACTAGAAAGTAAGTTTGTTGGCTATTTTTGGAAAACTCTTTGGAAGAAGATGGACACCGAGTTGAAGTATAGTTCTACATTTCATCCACAAATTTATGGACAAACAGAGGTTGTAAACCAAAGTTTGGGTAACTTGTTGAGATGCTTAGTTGGAGACAAACTGAGTAATTGGGATTTGGTGTTAGCACAAGCAGAGTTTGTGTATAATAATTTAGTGAATAGGAGTGCTGGAAAGACACATTTTAAAATTGTTTTTGATTAAGGTAAATACAGGTTGTGAATGGACCCCAAAAACATTTACAAATTAGAAAGATAAACAAAAACAACCCTTACAATCATCAAAAGCCTGCTACACAACAAAAATAAAGACCCCAGCCAACCCAAAAAGAAACCCAAAAAGAGTTACAAGAAGAAGACAAAAAACATTTTCTAGCACAACTACCAGCAAGCTACTAGCACCGAACAAAAAGGGAAACTACTTGATACTTTTGAAGGCTTTCTCAACCTCTTTCTGCAGATCTTCCATTATATCAATGGAATTTTTTAGAGCTTTCAGCTCCTTGGGCACTTTTGGAAGTTTCCTTTTGAGGCCGCTTCTTGTTCCGGTCCCTGGGCCTGAGCTCCCAACATTATCCTCCATCATGATAGTCATTTTATCTAACATGCTGCTCTCCAGACAGACATACAAAGCCCTAAGGTTAAGAACAGAGACCTTAAGTACCTCATTGTTGTGCTTAAGAATAACACTTATCATATGCCCATTGTGGTTAATTTTTTCATTCATGTCTTTTAGCTTGTCCTCCACTAAGGCAGTAATTCTGGCCGTTGTCTCATCATTCAAGTTATTATTATTCACCTTCATCAAAAGGTCCTTTTTCAACTTTTCCAGCTTATCTTTAAAGGGATCCATGACTTCTTCCATATCCTTTAGGTTTTGCTTCATCCCGTTCATGTCCTTTCTGATTCACTTCTCCATATTCACACCATGATCCTCTTTTCTTTTGGAGATTCTATCGTCTATATCAAACCCCACATTTCTCTTCTTTCCTTTACCCTTTTTCTATTTTTTATAGTTACTTTTGTCAGACCTAAGATTCAGATGCTCATTCAAGGGGTCCTTGTCTTTGCCCTCTTTTTCGTTCTCCTCAGCCTTTTCACCTTTCTCCTTCTTCTCTTGATTATCTTCTTCATTGACCCTATTATCATCATCCTCTTTTATCTCATCTTTCTCTCTCTCATTTTTCAGAACCTCTTCCTCATCCATGAGGATCTCCTCCTCATTCACAGGATCTTCCTCCATGTTCTCCCCTTGTATCATTTCTTCCTCATTACACCTTTTCAAATTGTTACTAGCATACAATTAAGAGGTATATCCACTAGTATAATTTGACAAATAAATGACTACGTGACTAAAAATTTTAGTCATGTGACTAAAAGTTTTAGTCACATGACCAAAACTGATCATATTTGGAAAATAAATGACTACGTGACTAAAATTTTTAGTTACATGACCGAAACTAATCATGTTCTAATTATTTGTAGTTCACAATTATAAATTACTAAATAAATGACTAATTTGGTCATCGGGTAAACTCACAAGGTCAGACAATTAAAAATGACTAATAAATGACCAAATAAATGACTAAATAATTAGTCACTAATAATTATTCACTCAAATAAAAATGACTAAATAAATGACCAAATAAATGACTAAATAAATGACTAAATAATTAGTCATCCAAAAAAAAAATGACGAAATAAATGATTATTACTCCTTTATAATAGCATTTGATAATATCATAGACTTATATACCTAGAAGTTCTATTTCAGCAGTAATGCTTGTTTATCAATAGAATTATTGCATGAGGAAACCATCTACACCTGTCTCATGCCAGAAATTTACTGTTTCAAAGTAATTATTTTTAGAAGCGATTAGATTTAATTTACAATATGGATTGTTGAAACCTAATGGTCCAGTCTACTGAAAATGAATCTTTTTCCCTTAAAGAAAAAAACTTTTTTCCCTAAAAATGAAGATTGATTCACTTCTATCTTTGCTCATTGAATATGTACTTGACCATCTTAATAATAAGTGGGAGATATTTTTCCACAGCAAGTCAAATTGTGATATTGCTATCAGGATTCAACTATGTAGTTTTTGAGTCAAACTCATTGACCCATAATTCATGAGTAGTGGTTAACATGAACCCATCTCTCATGAGAATGAATGGAACACTTAGCACTCATTGGATCTAGGTGATGCACACAGAGGTGAAGCACCG
>MU224832.1:294094-308934 GCA_018584345.1 Thuja plicata | reverse complement strand
TTCTAACAAATTTTATGCTAATGAGATATGAGTGAAGTCTTTCATACCAGGCTCTTGGTGCTTGTTTCAATCCATACAAGGCTTTATGTAGTCTACATACCATGTTTCTCTTGTCTAGATCAACAAACCCTTATGGTTGTTCAATGTATACCTCTTCTTCAAGTATTCCATATAGGAATGCAGATTTGACATCCATCTAGTATACTTTGAATCCTTTAAATGTAGCATAAACAAGTAAGATTCTAATTCCTTCTAGTCTAGCAACGGGTGCAAAGGTTTCAACATAAGCAATAACTTATTCTTGTGCATATCCCTTGCATACTAATCTTTCTTTGTTTCTAGTGACTTCTCCATTCTCATTCAACTTGTTTTTGAATATCCATTTGGTATCGATGACATTCTTGTCATCTGGTCTCGGTAGTAGTTTCCATGTATTGTTCTTCTCAATCCGTTCTATTTCTTCATTCATAGCACTGAACCATTCTTCATTTTCAAGTGCATTGTAAACAGATTTAGGCTCAAAATCACAAAGTAAACATCTTGTGTTTAGTGACTTAATTCTTGTTCTAGTTCCATCCTTCTTGTCTCCTATGATTTGATTATGTGGATGATGTCTTTTGACATACTTGGCAAGTTTCAGTTCAGCTCTATGTTCATCATTCTGAACAGCTTCTTGACCTTCGTTCTCATCCTCATTGTTCGGAACATCATCTTGAGTATTATCCTAATTTTTGGTAATTGCAGCCTGATGCTCGGGTGCAATGTTTTGATGCTCGGGAGTGACACACTATTTCTTGGGTAGAGTGTCAGGTTCTATATAAACAAACATGTTTTAGTTCTCTAGTTCCTTTTTTCTTTCCTTGTCATTCTTTTCTACAAATTCATCTATTTTCACATTTGCACTTTCAATGATTTTGTTGGATGACTTGTTAAGACATTTATAAGCCTTGATTTTGGTTGAGTACCCTAGGAAGATACCTTCATCACTTTTGGAGTCAATTTTTCCATTTCTATCATCCTTAAAAATATAACATTAACTAACAAAGATTCTGAAGTAACTTAGATTGGGTATATGACCATACCAAAGCTCATATGGTGTCTTCTTTGTCTCCTTTTTCAATTATACTCTATTTAATGTGTAGACAACAGTACTGAAAAATTCTCTCCAAAAATTTTGTGTGATGCTTTTCTCAATCATCAATGTTCTTGCACACTTAACAATTGATCTGTTTCTCCTTTCAACAATTCCATTTTGCTGTGGTGTTCTTGGTGTAGAAATCTGTCTTTTAATTCCATGCTCATTGCAATAGTTAGTGAATTCATCTAATGTAAATTCCCCTCCTCTATCTGACCTTAAGCATTTCAATTTCTTTTCACTTAGTTTTTCTACCATTTCTTTGTACCATTTAAACATCTTGAATGCTTCTGATTTATCTTTTAAAAACATTACTGTCATCATTCTAGAATAATCATCAACAAAGAGAATAAAATACCCATCTCCATAGTATCTCTTTGTCCTCATCATTCCACATAGATATGTATGGACTAATTCTAGAATTGTATTAGATTTATGGGTTTTACTCTTGAAACTAGACTATTTCATCTTACCTTTTTGATAATTCTTGCACATGATATGCTCGGGCTTAGTCATTGTCGGTAAGCCTCTGACATTCCTTTTGTTGCTTATCTTTATCATGTTTTCAAAGTTTACATGACACAATATTTTGTGCCACAACCATATGTCTTTGTTTCTATTCATTAAACAAGTGGTGTTAGTATAATCAAGATAGTAAAGGTTACCTTTTGTCTTCTCACCAGTACCAATCAACTTTCCTAATTCATTGTAAATCTTTGCCTTCTTATTTTCAAATGCTACTCTATGACCTGAATTGTTCAACTGAGAAACACTTATCAAATTGTAATTAAGTCCTTTAACCTAGTAAGCATTTTCACATCTTATCAGGTTATTCAACATTATGGTTCCTTTACCTTCAATTGGACAAGGTGTATCATTTCCCATTCTTATTGAATCATCATTATAGTATTCAAAGGTCTCAAAATTTTGTTTATCACCGGTCATATGGTGAGTGCAGCCACTATCTATGATCCAGACATCATTTTTACTAACTTTAGATATGAGTACAGTCTCAACATACCTTTCTTCATCTTCATATGAATCAT
This sequence comes from Thuja plicata, assembly GCA_018584345.1. Classification (NCBI taxonomy): domain Eukaryota; kingdom Viridiplantae; phylum Streptophyta; class Pinopsida; order Cupressales; family Cupressaceae; genus Thuja; species Thuja plicata. The sequence goes on along the minus strand of MU224832.1, from coordinate 306,753 downwards.
CTTTCATGGCTACAAATACCATCTCGATGTCTTCTTCTAATTTGGTGTCAGTGTCATCAACTCTGTTCTCAGCTAGGTAACAAGATTTCTTCCCTTTGTCCTTGTAGTCTCGGGTATCTCTCTTGTCAGATTGTCGATTGCTTTGGTAATCCCTATTATCACTTCTATCAAACTTTTTCTCATATGATCTGTCATTTCCTCTGTCATCTTTTCTTCGGTTTGGACATCTTGTAGAAAAATGTCCAACCTCTTTACAATTGAAACATACAAGTGGTAACTTACCTTTTCCTCTTTGTAATCTTCTGGCCATTAGTGCTTCAATCTCATCAAGTCCTTGTTCTTCATTATCACTGTCACTATCATTTCTAATAGCATGTCTATGACTTGAATTACTTATCTTTAAAGAATATTTGAATGCAGATTCTACAGATGGTAAGACACTATTATCAAAGTTGTTAATCTCAAATGATATCAGTCTACCAATAAGAATATCTAGAGTAATTGTATTGTTTGCAACTGCTCTCATTTATTGAATAGAAGAAACTCTAATAGCATATATAGGCAATAAGGTTCTTAATATTTTACTTACCACTATCTCCTCTTCAAGTGTACCTCCAAATTCTCAGATAGCATTGACTACCTCTTTTTATTTTGTAGCTATACTGAGTGATGATGCAAGTTCTATCATCAACATCAGAGAGTGATGATGCAAGTTCTATCATCATGTAGTTATGTTCATGCTTAACTCTTAATTTCTCAAGAGTATGAGGTCCTATAAGAAACACATATTCAGTATCTAAGTATTGAACAATATCATTTCCAATACCTGATAGGTGGAGTCTTATTCTACTTTGCCATGATACAAAGTTGTCTTTATTCAACTTGGGCACATCTTGTCTGTTCATCTTGTGATCTTTTGCTTGAGTTGTTAAACTCATTTTCTCAGCACACAAGATTTGATACCAATTATTAGTAATAACTGAGAGGGGGGGGGGGGGGGGGTTGAATCAGTGGCCTCAAAAATATTCCTATAATCAACCCTTAAAACTTAGTATGACAATATTAAGCCTCTAGTTATCTCTAGTCCTATAAGATGAATGCCTCCAAATACTAATATCAAATTACTACTGCTCGGAATGCTTTGTAAAACCTTCTACTATATGTTTACTGAATAACAGTCTGTTAATTTACCGAAAGACATTAAACTATCTAGAGTATACTGATCAATCCATTTAAGTTATGTGTAATGTAAAACACTTAAGTAATGACTCATAAACACATTGACACATGGATTTTTAACATGGAAACCCTGTTAAAGGAAAAACCACTTGGTACCGATAACCCAAAATTTTCACTCTTCTGAAGTGAGTTCAGTGAAGAGCCAACCTTGTTAAAGGTTACAAACACACTATTAGGTGTGACCTTGTTAGAGGATTTAAAAGTTTAGTCTGTCACTTGATATCGGGCATCTCTATGATACCTTCCTTGATCAAACACTCACTTGGCCCTGTCAATATGTATCTAGCATCTCATGCTATCTTCATGATCAAACATTTTGATACTTTTTTGGATGTATCTAAATATAGAAAGGATATTTAAATCCCTCTTGGTTAAGATAATTTTTTAATCAATGGTTAAAATGGAACAGTATGATTTGTTCACATATACAACTTATACTTGAATATTTTTCAGATCTATTGTAACCTCACAAAACTATTCTGAACAATATATCTCAGGTTATACCTTTGCTCCACTTTGATTATGGTCGGTGATGCTGTACTCTATTGGTCGGTGTCCACAGAAAACTTTAGCTCTTTCCTTAGCTTGATTGATCAAGACTGTATGAAGTTTCTCTTCATCAGTTTCTCTTCATCAGTTTCTCTTCAGTATCCTCTTTTCATTCTTTCACCCACCGCAATTCATAATGAATTGAGTTGTCTCTTTATAGACATGATATCATCATTATTAGGTTCTTGATTTTCTTGAAGTTGATGTGATCCACAATTCTTTCCAATAAGATTTAAATCAAAACTCCTATTTTATCTCATAGAGATATTCTTTCCAACTGGACAAAATAGATTTAAATCATTTACTTATCTCTGGCTTATCTTGTTGATGTAAATAATGATAACTACCAGTTAAGTCTATATTTAGCTCTGCCAGATAGATATTTTTTCATTTCTAAACTCAAGTTAGGTGTTTAAATCTTTGATAGCTTTGGTCAACACTCTAGTTCTCCTCGGGCTTATCCGTCGGTTTACACTATGTTATTGGCCATTGGGTATGCTTGTGATTCTGCTCATCGGTAATGCTCATCGGTGTTCTTGCTTAGGCATCACTATGACTTGACTGTCGGTGATCTCTATCTGTCGAGTTTCAATGACCGTCGATGTTTGAAGTCACATAGTGAATGCTTGTCTTTTATGCATTACAAAAAGCATAATCTTTATCTCTCTGATTCTGTGAAGTCTTTGAAACTTTGTTTATAAAAAATTAGATTATATCAAGTTGACATCAATGAAAATACAATCCATTAACTAATTTAATGTCTTGCATTATCCTTCTACATTTCGGTGATCAACTTAAAATCTTTAAACATTCAATCAGTTACATGTCATCAAGATCATACAAGGTGCCTCAAGCTTGTCCATCAAGCTCAGGAGCATGGAATGACACCCGCCCATTCGGCCTCCCAGCCGCACCTAGGGTTACCCAACTCAAATGGAACCTATGCTACTTGCACTCCTCATCTACCCTACCTCCCCTCCATGATAGAACACTAAATTGGATGAAAGATTTGAAGGAATCATTATTATACAGGCCTACTTCATTATTAATTAAGCATACATTAGAGCAATAGATTATCTGCATATATTCATAATTCCTATCAAATGAAAACATATAACAATTCAGATAATTCATATTGCAATGCATTGTACTCATACCACAACATCTGACCAGTATATAATCTGCCGTATGATATATTAATTCTGAGTTATGTAATCTTTTATTTAGTTGAATGTTGATCTTTACTTCTTCAATCTGTCTTACTTGGATGACTTGTTCTTCCTTTTATATCTCCATTTGGAGGGAGTCACATCTCTTCATGTAACCCCTTACCTTAGGCAAGAGTGACACCCTTTCAAAGATGGATGTCATCATAACAAATATGAGCTAGCCCATTTACAGAGTTAGGTTATCTCCTTGCAATTTTTTAGAATGAATATTTTTGAGAATGCAGTCATACTTGGAAGCTCAAGATTGGAACTCCTTAACATTTAACTCAAGCCAATGTAATCTCCATTCAATGCCATGCCTATACAATTTCCAGTCATCTGACAATCTTCTTTTTTTCCTAATAAAAAATAGTCAGTACATTTTAAGAAACATGGAGGGGAAAAATACCTTAGTAATTAAGAAATGTAAGAAAAACATAAGAGCATATGCAAATCATAACTTATTTTGGAAGACCAAAGTCTAAAAATGATACAAATTTCTTCTCCATGGCTTCAATTTCATTCTACATAGTCTTACTAGTCTACTTTACTGAAATTTGTTGTTTAATTAGAAAACTTTGGGGACATACAAACTACCCAAGACTACATCCTTTAAATCTTGCAAAATATCAACTAATCAATCGAGACAATCGATTGAATTTTATGGACATCAGAGTGTCTCTTTTTAAAATAAATGGACTGATGTTTCCCAGTAGTATATTTGGTGATCAGGTTTGAAGTCTGTTGATCCGGTGCCGAGCTTACAAGGAGCTGAATCCAGTTACATTTTCAAAAATATTGGCATTTATTTCTTTCAATATGCTGGTAAATCTAGTCTGTACATTATTTATAGGAAACTTGGATGAGAAAGTGGATGAGAGGGTTCTTTACAAAATTCTGATTCAGGCAGGACGTGTTGTTGACCTCTATTGTGCTATGCTGTGCTCAGAAAACCTCTTCAAATTATCTCTGCGCTTGCTGCTCTCCCACAAGGTTTCTGCATTTTTAGCCATCAGTGCTCCTGTGAATTCCTTCTGTCTTTCCATGACCCTAGCTTGTGGCCTCTCCATCCAACATTCTTCTTGAGATATCTTTCCATATGAATGATCATGATACTAGATGGGTTCTAATCGCAATGCATTACATTTCTGCCTTGACACTCTTAGCATTCTCTGCTAGCTATTTGGATATAATTTTTAGGCCATCAATAGAAAAATAATTGTTAGATTGTTTTATCTTACTAAATGAAAAATTAAAATGTAGTCTATGCTCTGAAGATGAAGATAATTGTATTTCAAACTAATTATTTGTAGGCCCCTAAATGATATCCATTGAAAATTTTCATTACTTGTAAGATTTGGTTAGTTTTAAAAATTATTAATAAGTATCATTATTTATTAATTTAACAGTTGATAACAAGTTAGAAACATATTTCTTGCTTGAGAAGAAACTTCCATTCTTAATTTAGAAAGTATGTTTTCATGGATATAATTTTGATTTACAAGTGTATTCAATATTTGACTAATTTTTTTTATTGTAATTAAGTATCTTCCATCTCTGGCATTTGTTTGTTTGTACAATGTACACCTAACGTCAATTTATGATCCCAAGGAACCACCCATAAAGAGAGAAGAATGATGAAGAAAAAAGGTCATAGTGTCCTCCATAAATAGCTTTAGAAGGACCAGGTTTGGGTGCAGGTGGAAGTCTTGTCAATCATCTCTAAAATAGCAGAGCAGTAACCTCCTATTCTTATAAAACTAAGAATTACACCGAGCACATGCAAGGAATTTGAGGAAAGATCTCGATGGAAATTTTAAAGAGCTTTCTTAGGAGTTTATCCATGTAGATAGTCCATCTCTACACCATCCTCATCTTTTCACCAACCTTATAAGCTTACAAACTTGAGTATCAGATCTAGCTTTATAAACATCCCTTAACTCTATTTTAATTTTATCTGAGGTGACACTTAAGGAACCATCAATGCCATAAAGATGATACAAATTGTTTGATTCTTTCTGCCATGATCTTTGTGATGAGTTCTATAGATGGTATTGTACAATAACATGATGTCAAATTCATTGAAGCACCGAGGAGCCTTGGTTTCATATATAGGGCTATGACTTGGGAGTGTGAAGTTGAGTTTCACAAGTAATTCCTGAGGATTTGTGGACTGTGCATGATGTCCTTTCATCATATCATAGTATGTCTAAAAGAAAGAAGGGGGAAAGTGGAAATAGTAAGGTCCTGGAGGTTTTTCTTCCATTATAATTAAGGCAGCAACTCTATCTTCTTCTAAATGGATAGAGGCCATTAGGAACTCATTTTTTGGTTAGTCAACAAGCTATGGGGTATTTTGGGGAAAGAATTACTGTGCAGGTTCTGAGGTAAGGATATAGTAGTCAAATACATCCTTTCTTAGGTCTTCAAGGTCTATCAATTGAACCCTTTCAGTGAATAAGACACTGTTAGTATGGCCAATGACTGACAATTGTGGACTTGGGTAAACTTTTCATTTTCCAATCCCCCTTAGCCAGCCTTATCTCTTTGGATTTTTGATGCAATAGGTTTTCACCAAATTTTTGGTTAAAATAGTTTCTCATTCTATTAGCATATCTATAGACACCTATTGCTTTCATTCTTATCAATTTTGATCAACTCTATTTCTGTTATTTTTTTTTTCAGTGATCATTTCTCTAAAGTAGACCTATTTTGTTCTTTGAGATTTTCTCTAAAGAATTTCAGTTTATTTACAAGGATGTACATTGACAAACCTTCCATCATGAGGAATCTCTTCCAACCCAAGATTCATTCTCCCTTGCCGGAATTCTTCCTAAAGCTGCATTACATTAAATTTGAAAGGATTTATTTTTTAAATCATCCATTTAGACAGTCAAAGAAATGGGACAATGGTTGGAGCTAAAATATTGTAAGATATCACATTCAATTTGGCAATTGTTGTGAATCCTCCTATTTTGTTACTTTAGGTGAATATCCCTGATATTTTTCTTCTCATCCCAGAAAGCACGATCACTTATGAACTGCTTGAAGTCCAGTTATGATTTGAGTCTCTCTAGGGTTTCCTTTCTAGATTTTCTTGATCAAAGATGATTGTGTTTGAGTGATCTACAACGGTAACTACCTTATCTCCTTAAACTCCCGTGAAGGCCTTTTATACAATACATACCAGTATTGTTACCCGTCTCCCATACCCGTGCCAATTTTAGTCTCCTTTACACTCTAAATATAATGTTTTTTTTTAAAGTTGAATTGTTGCCAGCCTTCTATTGTGAATGGTATTATGTGCTATTATTGTCAATGGTATTATTGTGATAGATTGTCAATGGTATTAGCCATTAGGGAGGTGATGAAGGCCTTAGGAGTTCCTGGGATGACTAGTTATTAATGGAGAAATCACAACTTTTATTTATTGTGCACATCTGGAATCATTGTGCCTAAGTCTATAATTAGCCTCAAGTTATCAAGCATTATTTTCCTTTTTATTACTAAGTCATATCATGTAAATATAATGCATGTCGATAGTCGGTTATGGAACTATTCAGTAATCTCTTGTTGTATCATGAAATATATATAGATTTTAATATAAATCACACCGTCTCTTAGAAAATCATGATTATTTTCTATTCAATCATCAACATATTGTTGGCTGCACTTAATTCTTATTTAGTTGATCGAATCATACTAAATATTCCATTCTAATTGCATTGCAATCTAGGCTTCAAATTTTCATTGAGATCAATGTATTCAGATCAGTCATTGGCATCCATGTATTTAGATCAATCATTGGAATGTTATACTATTGTTCTTACACCATCAATAAAAAAGAGTTGTATAAATGAATTAATTTTTTTTATAGAGTTTCCATGCTCTGTTTCAAAAAAGGCTTAGTCTACAATATTTTATATTGCATGATCATCATCTTTCTTCTAGCAAGGAACAAGGAAAATGCTTCTATTATCTAGGGTAATTAGAATAATCAATATCACACAAGGAAGAGAACTCTAAACCAGTAAAGAGAATGAAGTTCTTGATAGTTTATATCTGCTGAATTTCTGCATATTGGATAGTCTTGTATAAATCTGAAACTGAGTCTATTATTTATCTAAAGCTAAGTCTAGACTGGGATATATTAGATTCATTTATTATTAAATTACAATTAAACCTTAAGAATTGTTAAACATGTGTACAAATTAATGGTCTGTATGTCCTAGGTAGGATAGTGTGTTACCTCATATTAACCATAACAGAATTGGTTATCAGAGTAAACCATGGTCAACCTAGGGACTTAGGTATGTGTTCACATGGCCATGGAATGTTGGCAACGTAATTGCTATTGGATAGTGAGTCTTTAAGGTCATGAAGACCTAATTTAAGAAGTTGTAAGGACTTTTAAACAATTCTATTGGTGACAATGACAACATGAAGTACAACAATACCATTGACAATCTGTGATATAGCACGTATATGTGACTACGTTTGCACGTATTAGAATTTTCTTTGTTTGTTTTGATTTATCCATGAATAAATAGTCATCCCATGAACTCATAAGGCCTTGAATTCATGGGATGATATCCACCTAACATGTATTATACCAAACTAATATGAAATGTGCAGAAAATCAGGAGTTAAGATGATCACCAATGTTGGAAACAGGGAAAAGAACCTTGAAATGAGTGGGTATGCAAAAAAATAAAGAGTTTGGGTTGAAGGGAATGGTAATTTTTTCATTTTAATAGCCTTATAATGTTTAATATATGGTGAATCAATCACCAATTGATTATGGAAGAGATTGGAGGGCTTAGATTTGAGAAGCCCTAGGTTTGAGGGTTTAGGAGGAGCAAATTGGGGCTTTTGGGGTTCCGAGAGGTCTGAGTCCAATTACTCTAATATTTGGTGGTTTTATGCTATAAGAAGACTCTTTTTTGAAGTTTGGGTTCTTGAGACTACAAGCAACATCGGGTTGCTTTGCTAATTCATCCTATTTTTATGCATTTTGGGGTCACTATGTGTGAACAGTCACATATGTTCCAAAAGAGTCTATGGTAGGATTTTGGTATAATGTAGTAAGGGAAAAGGGTATCTAAATATATAATCTAATTGGTCAGTCCTTTGGAAATTTGTAGAGCTAAGTGCCACTTAACCTTGTTGCAGGGCTACTAGACAGTGCTATTAGGCCTAGTGGCAGTTTGGAGAAGAATGAAGGTCTAGGAGTGTGGGGTTGTTCTTGGAACCAAAAAATCACTTGAATATACTCTAATAAAACCTGAAGATACCACATCCATCACCATTTTACATTTGGAGAAGCCTTGGTTAGATTGGGTTCTTTGAGAGCAATTGAGCCTTTGAGGGAATAGTGTTTAAACCTCTCAAATTTGTAAAATTTTCCTATTTGTATTCAACCACCACCCTTACCTCTACATCATTAAGACCTTATGATACAACACCAAACAAAGATAGTGTATAGGGAAGTCATCATGAGAGTGATAGTAAAATTTAAATGGCAGTGGTATTGAAAGAGAGATCATGTCAAATAACTTACATGAAGATAGTCATCTATTATGGGTGGTGATAACAATGATAATATTTTTGATGAGCCATATGATATTTGATCAATGATGGCTGATTGTTGACACTTGATATTATTATTTTTTAGCTTTAAATTTTAATATATATCATGACATTTGAGTTTGACTAATATGACTATTAATAAGCTGGTGTATTTTGAGCTTAAACATTGTTGCAAATATTATATATTTCTGATTTTTATATGCTTTTGTATTGACAAACCTATCCCCCAAATTTTTTTGACCAAAACTACGAACTGAACCATCAAACCCCAACCCAAACTAGTAAATTCCTGAACTTGACAACAACTTTAACCAATTTCTGTTTGACAATCAGTTTAAGACTGTTATGAGATAGTTTGGGGGTTAGTTACATGGGTATAGTCAAGATTTTTGGCTTTAGAAGTATGTTTTAGTGTTGATTCACGGGGGTGTGAATGAGAAATGTTGAGTGGTGGGTGTAAAGAAGTTACAATGTAATGTTTTGAGATCAATAAAAAAGAATTCTCAAATTTTGAGCATTCCAGGACACAACAAAGTTTTTTCATAGTTCACTTGTTTCTCAAATTTTGAGCATTTCCATGCTTTGATTTTATGACATGTGGAAAATGTTGTACCTATCATATATTATTTATCATCAATAAACTCAATACTTGGTTTATATATTATTTATCATCAATATATTATTTATATCCTCCATCTTCAGACTATCATGCACGATGTTATACTTGGTTTTAATAACCCTTTCTGGTAAAATTCAATGAATTTTTCTTCAGAAAAGATTTCCATTCATTTTCAAGGTCTTGTTCCAAGAGGTAAGAGAATCAACATTAGTAGTATGACCATTCTTCGTCCCCACTTTTGCAAACTTAATAGATGGAGATTGCTCCTTAACATTTTATAGACTAATGATATCATATTTTGTCAATCCATAGAGTTGTAAGTTGTTGTTTCTGGATTGAATTACGTGAGGCTTTTCATCAACTTTTTGGATTACACTCCATGGTCTAGCATCAGGATGTTAAATATCAAGGAATAAAACATAGTGAGTTGTAAGTTTCTATTTCTAAATTCGATTGCGTGCGAATATTTAGACGACAACTTACAATAGAGCCCAATATTTTATGCATTTGTCATCTTAACTTGTGGGATTAAGTTGTAGATGCCCAGTAAAGTGCTTTATGACCAGGGTAGTGTATATAAATGTCACAGTTGACTAAAGATTCTCAAAATTGAGCAAATCCTCATTAGCTAGGCCTTATTTCTCTTCTCTTTTACGAAGCATATACAAAATCTGCATTATGGTGTTTTGAAATGCTCTAAATTTTATTGCATGTTATAAGTTTGGTCCTTTTCAAATTATGGAATCCTAAGAGGCCACATCAACTCACAGGACACTAGGGGTTAAAAATCCAACTCAAGCTCAACTACAATGTAGTTCTATATGGGTCCACCACCTGTTTGGTGTATGTGTTCCATGCAAAGTAAAGTGCGCTTTTATTTTCCTTGTAGCCCATAGTTCAGTACTATTTTAGGTGGAAACTTCACTGCCATTAATCAATTCCATTTTATATTTGCAGCCCTTTGATATTTAGAGTATTCCTAATATTTACCACTTATTGACATGCCTTCGACATTTGGAGTATTCCTAATATTCTCCAATCCATTTTATACTCTGATTATTGTACAACATGCTTCCTCCACCAAAAATCATAGTACTATTCTGATACTCTTTGTTTTGCACTCATTTTGTCTTGACTCTTGACCCCTTTTCACCCCAATTGGTAATCTTTGTATCTGCCAAGTTCTAAGGTCTTCCTAAGAACAATGGCCTACCAAGTTCTAAGGTTTGGCTAAGATCAATGGCCTACCAAGATGAATCTTAGGCGGTCACCATAGCTCAGTCTTGGTTTGGGCCATCATACAAAGACAAAACTGCATACACCTAAGTAATTAACTAAGTTGGTCAGGAAAAAACTTAAGCAACTAGGTTCTGGTTAAGAGTAGTAGCCTGCCAAAATTAAACTTTTAGAAAGGTTATCCTAGATATGTGACATACAAATAAAAAGTGATTGATAAGGGATGCCAATATTAACCTTGAAAATTTTAGTGAACCCTTCTCTTTATCATTGTACAAAGGATCCATTATAAGTATTGTTAATTCATTTTCAGAAACTTAAGAGATGAGATGATTCCAAATTTCAATCAAACCTTAACCAAAAAGAATGTGCTTTTAAATTTAAACATTTGGTTCACAAAAATGACTTAGCCTATGATACTATCCCCAATGAAGTAAATGTTGGCTCCATACTGTGAGACAACTTGAAGTGGAACACTAAAGTTCTATTGTCATGTAGGCGCATGAGTTAATAATTTTGTGTTGGCTTTACAGTCAGTGTGTTGTAGCTTGACTATATAATGTTTGGCACTATGACAATGTCTATCATAGAGACAATGAATGTCACTTCCCTCTAAAAACATATATCACTATCTTAATTTATGATCTTGCCACTATATTATGAGAGTCATATACCCCCCACACTTCAAAATAGAGATCTATTATAAGATCAGTGTCATACTTTACTATTATTCCTTGTTATTATGAATCCTCTATAACCTCAAATGACTTCTCTTTTCTTTGTAACTGATCTTGTCTTCATTTGCATGTACTCTCTTTTAGGAACTTAGATCTTGGCATTATTTTGATCTTTTATTGTTTCTTGTACTTGCATGGATAAAAACAATAGTTGTATTTCCTTTCCTACTTTATGCAGACTGTCAACAAATCTTTTCCTACTTGGAGATTTTGTGAATTATATTTCTACACTAGTGACTAAATTTCTTATTTAGAAACTTATGATTATATTATATTTGTGGCCTTTCATTACCTATGTAATATAATGTGTTATTATTTTTTTTTTTTGCAGAAATGTGTTGATAAACTCAAAGAAGGGGATAAAGTTAAGGTGTTGGATCCATATGATGGTGATGTTGTGAGCATTGGGAGGACTCAATCCCTATCTATTGTACGTGGAATCAATTTGAAAGGAACAAGAGATGAAAATGTACACATTTTAAAGGTCACAAGTAATGTACCCCTTGCTTATGAAGACAAAATAGATGGAGTTGTTCATTTGAAAGAGAAAGAGGGAAACTTCACACGGTGGCCACTAAAGTATTTGAAAAAATGACATAGTTGATCAACATGTTTATCATGTACTAGTTGTTAGACATCTTGGCTCAGTGCTTTATATTTGAGACAACTTTGATATTTTTGATTATATTTATGTATATACCCTTAGATAACTTTGACATCTTACGTATATATTTTGGCACCTTGCATACTTTGAATGACAAATATTTTTGTTTTAATTTATATATTTGCATTAATTTTTGATATGAATTGATTATCTTTATTTATCATGATGTTGAATCAATCTTTTAATTTTACTTGGTTGTATTTTGTTCATGGGTACTTTTTTTTATTTTATGTTATGCTTTATAGTTCAAGTTTAATAGGATTTTTTTTTACATAATAAAATTTATAGTATTTAAAATATTTTTCATTTCACGACCAAATAAACAAACAAATAAATGACCAAATTAATGACTCAATATACGACCAAATTAATGACTCAATATACGACCAAATATATGACCAAATTAATGACTCAATTGTTGGAAACAATTGTTTAAATTGTGTGTTGTCTTTGATGTTACACAAATGTCATATCAGTCATTAAACTGAGTCTACCGAGCTAAGAATGTTCAGCAAGGCAGTTTACCGAGTCTACCGAGTTCAGACGGTAAGAAAAGCAATTTACAGAGTCTACCGAGCACTCAAAGTATACTATATTGAGAAGTTAGCTACTGCCGGGCTCACTCGGTCAACAAACGAGATTCAGTCTTTACCGAGTTCAGTCGGTCATCAAAGAATATATGAAGGAAAGACAGTCTTTACCGAGTTCGCAGTACTTACCGAGTTCAGTCGGTTACCAAAGGATTTAGCAGAATCTGCAGTATTCACCGAGCATCAGTTGAATATCATTTTTGGTCTGTGTCGGCCTCCAAAGGTTAT